>JAASGK010000209.1:0-34180 GCA_023334195.1 Globisporangium emineosum
GCACAGGCGCTTGGACTGGTGCGTCCCACATGCAGAAGAGCTACAGCAGCGGCGCGTCGTAGCTCCGCAGCATCACATGGCGATACGCAGCGATATGTCAGTCACATCCATGTCGACGCGCACAATGTCATGCGGCACCCCGATCCGGATGAGCTGGCACACGATCGCCACCATGGCTCGTTGGTTGGTTGTTGCCTGTTTGTTTGAGTCAATGAGGAATCAAACGGACTGGCGGAGTGCACTCATGACGTGTCATTCCGTTGGAGAGAATAATCTTGTACTTGTGTCCAGCCGCAGCGGCACAAGCTCTGCAGTGGTTTGCTGAATTGGTGGAATGACTCGTAGCTCGATTTGAGCTGGGTCGAATGACATTCACAAACAAATTACTTGCACAGATTTTCTATTTTTTGTATTAAAAAATGATTTTTTTCCCGTCTCGAATCGAAGGGATATGATTTGATTGACAAGTGGAAGGGCGCACTTGGCCGTGTAGCACTGGTACGAAAACATTAGAATGTTTGTTGGGATTTTGGGCGCACTTGAGCAAATTTTGTGTCTTGGGAGTCTTTGGCACAAAAATACATTTTTGTGCCAACAACAACAAAAATGGCGGGAGGGCGGCACACCCTTCTTCTACCGGAAAATTACACACACGCTTTGAAGCGGAATTTGTGCGCCAAACAAGTGCTTCTGGACCAATGCAGCACTTTACCTGAATAGCGCCGTTAAGAGGACGTTTTGGCGCGAAAAGTACTTTCTTCTTAAAACCTGTTTTTTCGCCACAAATTATTGGATGCTTGACTTTTTACGAATGTAGCTCGTAAAAAGTCACATCAAGAATGTGACTCGTAAAAAATCCTCTTGGGTTCACCATTTCATTTTGATTTTCTGGTCAAGAGCAATAGAAAAGTTAAAGAGATCACCACGATGAAGCGAAGTACGTCGCTGCTGTTGCGTGCTGCTAATGCTGGTTGACTCTCTGGAGCGCGCCGCGATGGAGCCGTATACCTGACGTCGTTGCTGGCATTGCGTGTGCGTCCGTGTCCGTGTGTACAGCGCTGTTGCTGTCTATGTTTGGCGCGCTGTTCCTGCTGGCGCTGATCGGTGTGATCCTCGAAGCAGCGCTGTATCCAACGCAATGGGGGTTGTTTGTCTGTAAGTTTGGAGCACGCCTGCCAAGTGCCTATTTCGAATTGCAGCGGCACTCACAAGTCTGAATGTGCAATTGACATTTGTATTTCTTGCCTTTGACTTGTAGTGCTCCCGTATGTGTTGCTGCCGGTGACTGCAGCTGCCTGTGCAACGCTTGGCGACAGTGAAGACATGAGGTATGCTGCTGCTGCAGTTGGAATCAATGGCGGCCGTTATATCATGCACTCACAGTGGTCGTGTGTGTATGCTTGCTGCTGTATGTATTGCAACAGCATTTGGACGAACTTTGGGTGCTTCTTCGAATCGTTCTTCTGGGTGTCGGCGTTTGCGGTGCCGTCGCTGCTCTACCGAGTCGATGCGGTATGTGCGCAGTTATACATAGTACTACCATGAAGAAGCGTGGTGCTAATGCGACTGCTTGTTTGTTATTTCGCGCGAGCACAGATCAACTCGTCGCAGCTCGGGTGGCTGATCTCGTCCGATGTGCTCGTGCTGGCGTCCTTCGTTGGCTTGTCGTGGATGAACAGCGACGATGATTGACCAGGTGTGTTGAAATGAGTGCTGCGAATGAGGCTAGACACTTCAATATTTTTTGTAGTGTAAATGGGATTTTGGAAGTTGAATACCAGGAATGTTGGTTTTGGCCACATGCAGAATGACGGTAGATTTGTCTTGATGGTCTTTGGTCTTGGTCACAGGACGAGCAGTTCTCCAGGACTTGAATCATATTGGACCCGCTCCGGACACATTGACACACAGAAGAAGACCTGCGGATACAATGAACCTTGTCAGCTCACGAAGATGGCTTCCGCGTTTTGTCCAAAAAACATAACCAGACAAAATATGTTGTCTGGTTTCATTTAAGTACGAATATCGATAATTAGGACTGGACACTTAAATATCGATATTCGTACTACTTAGTGTGACTGGTATCCAGTATTCGATCTCGACCTCGGTAATTGACACCAGTGAAAATTCAGCATCTGTCTAAAATGATCAACCATATTTTAAAGTCATTTACATTCTGGAGAGCCCTTTCCAATCATTCCATACAAATCTACAGATTGACTCCAGAAAGAGCTCTCCAGAATGCTTCAAAGCATTTGGCTCGGGAGAATATTAGACAAGCCTTGTCTATCAATACTCTCAACATTTATATCATTTTTATGATATAAATGTTGAGAGTATTTTCACTGAGATTTCATTATTTTATAAACGACGCTCTGATTCGCTAAAAAACTTACAAAAAGTCATGATTGGCTGAAAGTAAATCGTACCGCCACACCATCCATTATTTTTCATCGTCAAGCTCTGCTACAGCAAATCAATGTGCGGAAATAATAATATACATCCAATATGTAGGTTGCTGGTAGTGCAGCATAAACAGCTATAACCCGATAGTGTAGGTTCTTTGGCACACAAACCCGTCCAGCCCAACACAAGACCAGTCAGTGGAAGCGATCGATCGATTCGATCCAATTGACCGCCAATCCGCCAGCCGCCCTTCATCATCATGCCGCTCTACAAGCAGGTGCTGCTGACGAACCTCAAGTCCACGCCAAAGGACGTGGCGCAGGTGTTCCAGGAGTGCGCGAAGATCATCACGGGCTACGGCGGCGTGGTGCGCGCGCTGGACAACCGCGGCGAGAAGCGCTTCGGCTACGGCATCGAGGACCGCCGCTGGGGCGAGCTGCAGCGCCACTATGAGGGCAAGCTGATCGTGTCGCAGTTCAACACGTCGCCGACTGTGCTCAAGGAGATCGAGCTCAAGCTCAAGAACAGCTTCCCGATCATCCGCTTCCAGACGTTCAAGATCCGCGACCCGATCGACACGCTCATGAACACCCGACAGTCGATCGGACAGATCCAGGAGCTGCTCCAGCCTGCCAGCAGCAAGACGGCTGTTGCGGATGCGGATGCGACCAAGAAGAGCAAGGCGGCGCGAGCAGGCACCACCAGCCCAGACAGTTTGTTCGACACGGAGGACGAGGACGAGCAGGCCCAGTTCAAGCAGTACATCCCTGAGTGGAAGCGCGACGCCATGTTCACGCCGACGCCGCCACAGCACTCGAAGAAGAAGTAAATAGAGACAGCGGCAGACACAAGACGATGATGGAACAAGAATCGCCAGACAGGTCAGCCAAACACTCAGCGTGTCCAGGCAGCCTCTCCATCCTCCTGAATGCCAGCAAACAGAACAGAAGCAATAAACAGACACTCGAACGAAACAAAGAATCAAGAATGCGTGTGACGGTGCGCTGTGTGTACGCTTGCTGTTTGTGTTGCTGTTGTGGTTTACTGTCCTTTTGCGTAGGCGCCGGAAATGCAGTGGACAGAGTTGTGAACAGAGACAGCTGTGCTTGGCATACCAAAAAGCTTTGTGTGCGAATGCGAGCAATTACGACATCAACTGTGAGCATTTATTCGCCAAATGAGAAGAGCATGTTAAGGTTGCAGATGCTGGCTTTTGACACACAACAATGCGGGACTCGATAGAAGGTGCTGTCGCGTTGTTTCTTTTTTGTAGTTAGCGCGTCCTGTGTACTCATTAATAATCCTTCTCGTCAGCGATCCCCCATTTCGCAGTCTTGATACGCCATCGCAACGCGATAAAGAGATAAAGAGAAGGAAGGCACTGCAAGGAGGAACTCGTCTTCCGCACTTTCACTCTTCATTCGTTCCTCGTTCCGCCTCTTGGATCTCGTTCTCTCAAACCGCAATGGATGTCCGCACTGCAACTATCGCACCCGCCCAAAAGCCGCCACCAGCACACACAATCGCTCACGGGAAAAGAGAGACATGGGGACGCTTCACTGCTCCTTCTTCTTCTCCTTGTGCTCGATTTACTTGGCCTTCTGCAGCTCTTTTCGCAGCTGGTTGCAGAAATCGTCGTCGGCGTCATCGACGTCCCAGTCGTCCTGCCACTGCTGCTTGATGTGCGCGTCCTTCTCCTCGCTCTGCGCGGTCCAGTTGCCCTCTTCGAACTCCTCGAACTCGTCGTCCTCCTCGGTCACGATGATCAGCGACGGGATCTTCTCCGCGCCGGCTGCGGCTCCAGCGCCCAGCGGCTTCTTGTCGGTCTTTCCTGCTGCTGCTGGCTTGCTCATGCTTGCTTCACGTGTGCTGCTTTTGCTTTCTCTACTGTGATTTGTATGGGAATTCGCTATTGCTGCACTTTTTGTATCTCTTCAAAAAGCAAAAGATCTGGGGGAGGAAACTTTTCCTTTTTACGGGACTGAATGTCGCGCGAGTAAAAAACCGTTGGTTGGGCAGCGTAATTACGCCTTTTCAAGCAACCTTCGTGCGACACCACCAACCACACACACACACTCTCTTCACGTGCGTGTTGCAGCATGGTTGAGGTTAAGTTCAAGAAGCGTTTGCGTATCATTCCGTCATTCAGCCATCCAGCAGCTACGAGCAAGCCAAGTCAATTCAAGCGGCCATTGTATCAATCTACCACTGAAGCACCAGCCTCTCTATCAGTTCGATGTGGGTGTCTTCCTTTGCGCGTACGGACGCAGCCGCGCGCGCTTCCAGCACTTCAGTAGCAGCAACAGCAACAGTGTTCTACGTGCGTGCGCACGTGTGGGGGTCCGAGAGGAATACAGCCAAGCCCACGCAGAAGCAAGAACGAGAGCGAGAACGCGTGACGCTCTCAAAGGATAACGCGCTCGCGATGACGGCGGACATCAACGTGCTGCGTCAGCTCAAGATCGTGAACGGGTCGTACGTGCGTGTGAGTGGTCTTGGTGATCAAGACGCGAAGGGCCATGTCGCGAAGCTCGTGCTCGTTGGTGCTGAGGACGACGTGTACAGCTCTTCACTGGAAACGAGTGGAGATGTTGCTGAAGGAAAAGGAAAGAGCGGTGAGCATGTGGTGATTGGCGATATCACGCTGTCCCCGCTGCTGGCGTTCAATTTGGGCATCTCGCTGCATGCGACCACGACCGAACATGTGACTGCAATGGTACGTGTTCTTCGTATCTATGCATGCGCTACCACTCTATATCCGTGATAGCTTGATGTTAATGGTATGATTGCTGAATTGTGTAGGTGGCGATTCGAGCGGTTTTGCCACAGGAGTTGGGCCTCGACGTGGGTCCGACCTCGTCCTCATTCCGCCGCAAGCACCAGGAGCAGCCAGCGCCAGCGACGCACGCCACGATCGCGCCCCTTCTGGTCTCCAGCTTGTTGTGTCGGCATCATGCGCTGGTGCAACAGCGAGATGGACTGCATGACGCGATTCGGTCGTTCTTCTCAAAGTCGCAAGTGCTGCAAGAAGGGGATGTGTTTGCGATCACACTCCGTGAAACTAGTCCGGCGATCCCGGCAAAAACTACTTTGGCAACAACGACAGCAGAGTACGTTCCATACAAGAAAGTCGATATCCCGGCATCCTATTTCGTTGGTGAGGAGGGATCGGAATCAGAGCCTACCGCTGCAACGTCCGTGTACCTGCCGCCCGTGCTTGCTGTGGACACGTCACTGGTGTTCTTCCGCGTCGAAAAGCTCGAAGGCGACAAGAACGATGCACTTGCCCTGAGTGTTTCAGAGGCGACAAATCTGATGCAGACGACGACGATCTCCGCTCCAGCGCCTGATGAAGAAACGGTCAAACGGTTCGTGTCGTACTGTGAAGATACCAAGACACCATGGAGCTCCTCATTGCCACTTGACGCATCGTCATCATCGTCATCACTCCCATCGAAAGCGCTCGACCAGCTCTACGAGATTCTGTACCCGTCCCAGCTCTGCGACGTACCAGTGTCGGTGCTCATCAGCGGTCCGCGTGGTGTCGGGAAGACAACGCTTGTGCACCAAGCTGCTTTGCAACTTGGTGTGTTCACTGTGGAAGTGCCGTTCACCGAGCTGACGGGTCAGTCCGAGCTGCATTTACTGGAGAACGTGCGAGACCAAGTCGTGAAGGCGCAGGCGCTCTCTCCATGCCTGCTGTACTTCAGCCGCTTCTTCCCAATTGAGAAGGACAACGAAGAGGCTGAACTGCGGATCGGTGCTGTGCTCTCAGAGTGCATTCGCAGCTTGAGCCAGAGCCATCGAAACATCCCGTTGATCGCGTGCGTTGAAGATCTGAACGAAGTGCCAAAGTTCATTCGACAGTGTTTTCTCTACGAATTGCAGCTCGAAGCGCCAGATCAGCCTGCTCGCAAGGAGTTCTTCCGCCACGCTGCAGCGACGACCAAGTTTGGTCACGACGTAGATTTGAACGAAATTGCGCAGTTGACTGCTGGACGCACTTGTGGCGAATTGTCAGCGCTGGTGGCGGATGCTGGCTCCCTGGCAGTCGAGCGCTTACTGAAGGGTACTGATGAGGAGAGCATTTTCGAGAGGTTAGCGATCGACGAAGAGAGCAAGAGTTGTGATGGTGATGACGCAAGTAACAGCCTCGACATCTCGATCAGCACCGCCGACTTGGAAGTCGCGATTAAGAGCCAGCAAGCGCAGTCCTCTTCTTCAAAGGTCGGTAACGCAACGATTCCGAATGTGAAGTGGGACGACGTCGGTGGATTAGAAGACGTGAAGGAAGAGATCCTAGATGTCGTGCAGCTCCCCATCAAGCACCCGGAGCTCTTCGCCAGCGGCGTTCGACAGCGATCTGGTATCTTGTTGTATGGACCACCAGGCACTGGCAAGACGCTTCTGGCAAAGGCGATTGCGACAGAGTGCAACCTGAACTTTCTCAGCGTCAAAGGGCCAGAGCTGCTCAACATGTACATTGGTGAGAGTGAAAAGAACGTCCGCCAAGTGTTTGCGAAAGCGCGAAGCTGTCGACCATGTATCCTGTTCTTCGATGAGCTGGACTCGCTGGCGCCAATGCGTGGCCGTGGCTCAGACTCGGGTGGTGTGATGGACCGCGTTGTCTCGCAGCTGCTGACAGAGATCGATGGGCTCAGTGGGAGCTCCAGCGGCAACGACCAGGTGTTCGTCATTGGTGCAACAAATCGACCGGATCTGCTGGAAACTGGTCTGTTGCGTCCCGGTCGCTTTGATCGATTGCTGTATCTCGGCATTTGCAATGAAAAGGCTGCACAGATGAAGGTTGTCCAAGCACTGACGCGCAAGTTTACGCTCGCAAAGAACGTGGACCTGGGCGAAGTCGTGGAGAATTGCCCGCTGAACTTCACTGGCGCAGATTTCTATGCGCTCTGCTCCAGCGCGCTCGCCGCAGCGTTGAAGGACCGTGTCGCAGCGCTTGACAAGCAAATCGGTACGTCCTGGACCTGCTTTATGTCAGTTACTGTTGTTTACTACTTGCGCTAACAATTTGTGTCTGAATTGGTGTGTTTCAACAGAGGTGATCAATGCGGAAGACTGTTATTCGTCGAGTCCGATGACCGTCCGAATGCTGCTGAGCCGACTGCCAGCTGAAGAACTGCAGGTGCCAGTCGCGCAGGAGCATTTCTTGTCGGCACTGCAGCAAGTGGTGCCATCCGTGTCGCCTGCAGAGCTGCAGCACTACGAGAGACTGAAAGAGCAGTACAGCTCCAAGCAGTAGAAATGAGAAGGAGCAGTCTCAAGAGTCAATATAGGATTTGCAATCCAAGAGCAAGCAACCGTCTCTGTCGCATTTGAAGGGATCACCTGGCCAAGATCTTGCCTTTAACGTCCGTTTCAAGAGCAAATTCATCGCGCGTTCCTTCGCTAGAGCGAAGAAAAACTGATTGCATGAGAGGCATCGCGATGCCTTGGGGTTGCGTCACTCATCATCCCATTTGCGGCAAGGCCACCAAGAGTAGGCAGCAGCAGCTTCGAGATGTGTGCTGCGTTTTCCGAGCTCACTCGTCTTTTAGCCTTGCCCAAATCAAGCTGCGCACTCCAAGACTCTGGTGCAACGACACCAGCATGACAGCTTTCCGATCTCTTCTCCGAGCACTTCTCCTTGTCAACGTCTTGCTTCCCACTCGAGCAGTTCAAGCCAGACGCGAACGCGAGCTCTCGACCTGGACCTCAGCATTCTACGGCCGAGGCAAATCGATTCCAGCACCCTCAGCAGAGTGCCAAGTGTGCTTTTTCGAGAAACCGAACTTCGCCGGCGACAGAGTCTGTATCGGCGAGCGTCTAGAGGGTACTGGTTCATGCGGTACTGAGGTACTGCCCATCGCTGCCCCATCGACCATCGGCAGCATCCAGTTTACGCCGACAGCAGCTGCACAGAATGGAGTAGCAGCAGAGTGCATACTCGTGGCGAATATCCGAGTGTTGGAGCCGCCGTACGGTCAGCGCATCGAGACTTTCGCGTCCGACGTCGCAGTCACAGGCTTCGACAACGTAGTCCAAGAGATTTTCGTGGAGAAGAGCGGCACCGCGTGCTTCCTCGCCGCGAAACAAGTGGACCAGTTTGGCAAATGCTACAACGCGAGCGTCGACAAGGTTGAGGACCCGTACCGCGACGCGTTCTACGAAGTGCTGCTTTTCAAGCAGCTTGTCGCTGATTTCGACGTGATCGCGTACGAAGGCGCGCATTTCAACACGAACAAGTGCGGCAACAGCTCGACGGCCACGGCCAAACCGCAGTTATCAAAGAGATTCACGACGTCGAGCGGAGATCTGACCGTCGACTTGGGGGAACCTGTGATTACAATTCCGAATTTGCTGCAGTACAAGATCAACTCGATCGAGTTTGTGCGACCTGGCGCACCAGCACCAGCAACTTCTGGAGTATAGTCCCACACAGGTCGGTACATGTCGAAGATCTCTCGGGTCTTCGAAATGCATATGAGAAGCACATCGTAGGAACATAGAATACTAATTTAGCTAGGGAGTAACATACACAGCTTGAATGGAGATCACCACCTCACATCCAAGACTCGAAGCGTTTTTGTACTACGATCGCTGAGGCTGTAATCGACCTTGTCTGTGAACGCAAGCCACGTGAATTCTGCGTACTGAGTTGCATGCATTCTCGATGCTGTGAGTTCCAATATCAAGTGCTTTTCCAATGGCGGAGGTCCCTGAAATCTGCCGTCATTAATAGTAGCGGCGGTTATTATTTGACCTCCATAGGATTTCTGAGCCTTGTTTCAGCTTTCCTACGTTGAACAACAACACATATCTCAACAGCTCGCTTGAGGCGATCGACCATCTTTCCCTTCGGCGATGAGCTTCCTGCTGAACGAGAACAATGGTGGTGCTGCGGGCCGGCGAAGGGTATCGCAGGTCTCAAACGACGAGTGGCGCGCCGCGCTCCAACAGCAGATCGAGGAGAAGCAACTTCGCGAGCAGCAGCAGAAGCGCTATCGCGGCTACGAAGACGAACATAAACAACAGCAGCAACAAATACCACAGATGTCACACTACGGATACCAAGACCCGGGCTTTGACAACTCGGACAGTAACAACCATGCATGGGATATGGACAACCAGCAGCCGAACCAACAATATCAGCAACAACTGGATCAAAGTTCGATGGTGCGACCTGGACGGCGCAACGTGCAGGAAATGTCAAATGACGCCTGGCGCGAGGCTCTGGAGCAACAGATCCGCGAGAAGAAAGAGCGCGAGCAGCAGGAAAAACAGCAAGACAATGAAGGATCGGGTGCTGAAGCCAGTCGGAGACGGGGTCAAAGCGCACCTGGACAGGACCAGGAAGGTTCGTTCCTGGAAATTCAAGCACAACAAGACCACGAGCGAGCGATGACGACGCCATTACCAAGCAACAACGCCAGTACTCATCAAGTCCAGCACGGACGCAGAAGAGTTGGGATACAGACTCAGGAGGAGTACCTGAAGAGCCTGCAGGATCAGCTCGAAATGCAAAAGGTAACCAGGTCATTGCGTATGAATAGTGTGACTGTAGCATTTCTGCTATGGGGATCTGATGGTTGTGCTTGTTGATTGTACCTGTTTGACATGATGGATGGATGGATATTGAGGGCTTTGGTAGCGATTCGAGCAAGAGGCGCTGGAATTCAAGAAAGCGCAGCGCCAGCTGCGCAGAAAGATCTTGACCGATGACGAACCTACACACAAAGAAGTAGTTGTACCAGTATCGATTCCAGCAACTCCGGTAGCAAAAGCTGTTGATCCTGTCGTAGCTTACCTGCAACTTGCTGGTTCTGATTCCCAGCAGCCGAAGTCGGTAGATGCTATCGTTTCGGAGTCCAAGCAGATCAACGACGAGGGGTCAATCCGTTCCTCTGTTATGAACAATCAAGCTGAAGCCGAAGTAGACAGCAGCTCCCAGTCGAAAGCGAGTGAAAAGACAAATCCTGACGTTATGGAGGGTGTTATTGTACCTGCAGCTGTGGTAGCAGCTGATCCAGTCGCGCTCGCCAAGATTGTTGATTTCTGCGAAGAGCTCAAGCGCCAGAACGAAGAAGTGAAGCAGCAGCTGGTCGAGCAGCACTCGGTTCTCGCGAGTCTCCGCAGCACTCTCGCGGATGCGAAAACTCAAGTGCCTGGCGATAAAGCGCCATCGACAACGTCAGCGAAATCGTCATCGAGGATGAAGAAGCTCAAGCAAGCTGCGTCTGGAGTCCCTCAAAGGAGAATTATGGCTACATCAGCACCAGCCGACGAGAAGAAGAGCAAGAAGAAGACCCACACGGAGCACCTCGAGAATAAACGAGCCGAGAACACGATGGCAAAGGCAGCAGATGCAGGTGTTCGTCCTCCAGTGGTACGCGCACGGCCGATTCGAGGCGAGAGCAAGATTCCGTTCCCATCAGGCATTGCGAGTGCGGCCCAAGGAACAGGCTCGCTGGAGGCTAAAGCAACACATGGAGTGGCAGACCCGAAGGTTGCGAGCGAGGAGGTTCGGGATGAGACGACTGTTGAAGTTTTGAAGAAGACAACACCTTCAGAAGAAGATAGCACAGTGGAAGCTAAGGATGCACGGCATGACGAACCTGCAGAGGGATGTAAAATGAAAGCGATATCTGAAGATGACGACCAGGATGGCACGGATGGTGCGAAGTCAATCACGTGGGATGCAAAATCCGAGCTGTGGGATGAAGATGACCAGCAAGCCCCTGCAAAGTCTCATCAAACAGTCGAACATGAGGACGAAGATGATGGAGACCTTTCCGAAGCAAAAGCCCATGGCAAAGTGAGAGAACACAAACTCGATCTGGAAGAAGAAGCGGATTGCGATGGCGACAAAGATGAGCTGACGATCATCCACTCAGATTCATACCTGATCGTAGATGATGAAGTGGAACTTTTGGCTGAAGACGAGCTGCCGCTGAGTGGCGAAAGCAAACTCCTGCGCTGTGAAACCAGCCAAGCACGAGATGGAGACGATGGGGAAATCAGGAGCTGCTCGTCGTTTGTTCTTGTTGACGGCGCGAGTTCGCTCGTATCCCTTGATCAATCGCTTGGAGAAGTTTTCCGTCCATGATCTTGGGAGGCTCACAGCTGAGAAAATATGCAACCCCATTGCGTTCACGGCAATAACCAAACCTTTCGTTTCCGTAAGTCAGTTGCTCTATGTCTACGACCGCGATGACGATCAGCTGTAATCACCTCTGGAGTATTTTCTTGTCCTGTCACGTCTGCTCCGGCTCCTAGTTCTCCGCGATCTGCTCCGACTTCTGCTTTTGCTGTCGCTATTGTAGCTTCTCCTCGGAGTTCTGCTTCTTGATGATGACCGAGATCGCCACTCTCTGGAGCGTGATCCATTGTGCTTGATTCGGGGTCGACTTCGAGAATCTCTGGATGAGCTTCTGCTTCTACGACGACCCCAGCTCCTGCTTTCTCTACTGCTCGACGTGAATGACCGCGATCGATGTTTGCGCACTTCGTCATCACTACTATTGCTGGCTCTGCTAGGGCTCCGTGATCGTTTGGGTTGGCGCTCTCGCGAGTGATGGCTTCCTTTGTCAGTGCCATTCTTCTTTGGCTTCGTTGCAAGTGGCTTCTCGATGCTCTTCTTATCTTCCACCTGCTTCTTGCGGTTACTGCCACTGCTTCTCATATTATTTTTCGAGCTTGTAGACTCTTCATTCGTCTTCGCTCTCTTCTTGTCCTTCTTGCCAGCCATTTGCACTTTCACGGGCTTGCCCAGGATCTCCATCGCGTGCTCGCCGTCCTTCACCATCACGAACGCTTCAACCGCCCTCTTGGCACACTCAGAGCTCTCATAACTCACAAACGCGAAGCTGGGCGGCTACACATACACATACAGGAGCAACACCGCAACGAACATGTCAGCGCCATCCCCGCCATCTTCCGCGCTCATTGCTCAATTGTTGTTGCCTGCCAGATGGGGTGAGTGAGCGGATCCCCTTCTAAACCGATATCAATCCGCGAGGATAGGAGCTGTATTCAGGTGTAATACGGTACTCTAAACACACATATGTCGTTATAGTGAGGGGAAATAACTGTGGCGAGCGACTGTTCTTTCGACTTGACTCCATGCGAAAATAGGTCGATCTGGGTCTGAAGAGTCACTGTCCATTTCCCACTTCAAATGAAGGTTGGATTCTGCAAATGAATCACTTTCTAGTGTTTAGCGTGTCAAGAAATCGAAAGTTGAATGCACCAATTCGAATCCTTGAGTTCCGAGCTGCGATGCATGTCATTTTTTCGAACTTTCCACGTGATCTGGCGATTTCGGTATTCAACAAAACCGACTCTCGCAATCAATCCACTGAACGAACTCCTCTCACTGAGCCCTCGACTTAGAGGAAATCCAGAGAGGCGCAGACACAACACACTTGTTGTTGTCCCAGTCAGCCCACGTTCTCTTTGCTTTCCTGGCTTCTTCATGTTAACAGAACAATAAACGATAGCGGGAGACAGCAAGCAAGCAAAATGCGATCCTGATTCTTCTCCAGCATCACCAGTGCAGTCGTATGCATTCGATAAAGAAAGGTGTTGCTCATTTCCTATTCGCTTTCGATACAAATTGCAGACATCCAGTACCAGGGGAAAGGATGGCAGCAGTGTAGAATCTTTCCGTCTGGCCTCATCTACAGGCAGAGGTCATGCTTCATAAAGCATACTGACTACCTGCCTGACTGCCTGCCTGCCTGATCGACTAATTCAAAATCCCAGGGAGCCACTTCAGAATCCTAAAATCCACGTACTGTAGAGGATATGGCGTGTCTGACCCACGCCAGTGATCGCGCTATGGTCCGTCCTGTCTCTTCGAAACGTCCGTTGCCGTTGAAGTTCGTGCAGCCGCGTCCCTTGCTTGGGAGAGTGGGCGCGCGCACAAGGGCAGCGCAGCGTGGGCTGAACCGGCTGGTTGGACGGACAGTCACAAAATGCAAACGAGCTTGGCTGGCCATTCCGCAATTTCCCTTCAAGCGCGCAGAGCTCTCTATCGGAGCGACCACCAAGAGAATAGAAGACGCTTCAGTGATGCGTGAGCGAGCTTCTCCGCGTCCGACCCCGCGCGCTGCGATGAATGTGCTGTACTGGCGAACGGTTTGCGTCGTGCTTGCAATCCGACCTCTCGCATGCGTGTTCTCGGCTGTGGAACTTGTACTGCTAGTTTTGCTCACGCTTTCGTATGAACGATGGCGGTGGATGATTGGTAATGCTGCACCTGAAGCCGTTGAAGAGCTGGGACACCATGCACCGAATGACGACATCCTCCAGACTAAACGAGCTGAAACGACGAAGAAGACGACGACAACAAGCAACCCGATTCGACGCGACCTCATCGGTGGCGGGCTGGCTTCGACTGCAGGCATGGAGCTCACGTTTTTGCCGTCTCGTGGTGCGAAAGTGCTTGACGAGTCGTGCTGCTGTGCTATTACAGATGACGAGTCCGTGGACTCATGCTCAACTTCGGACACGTGCGATATGTCGCTGCTGTCAACCCCGCTTGAGCATCGCGACAAGTGCGAACGGATGAGTGATCAGGGATTCTCCGACATCCACTTCTCCAGCATGGCCATGTCGCGGTGCTCGAGCGAGGTCGTGCACAACGTTGAGTTCATGCACAAGAGCGGGGAACTTCAGATTCGTGGCGACACAATGTAAGTTTAGCTATTGATTTGAGCCTCTGTCTCTCTTTTCACGCAACAAAGGCACTCACGATTGGCATGTTCTATTCTCTAGGCTCAACGTGTTCAAACCTTGGCGAAAGTGCAACATTTTGCTGTCGGTGATGACTGGGGAGCTCTTCGTCCATCGGAAAGCGAAGACTCCTCCTCAGGTTTTCCCACTGTCTCGCTTCACGGGTGCATCGATCCACTCAAAACGGCGCCACTCATTCAAGGTAAGAGCAGCTTGAGGGGATCCATCCAGCAAAACTGTGCCGCGATCTCACATGTGTTTTCTTTCAATTGTTTGCCTTCGTAGGTTATGTTTGACGGCCACCCTCCGCTTTACTTTCGTGCCACCAAGGCTCACGACGCGGAGCACTGGGTGAAGGCGTTGGAATACGCGAAAGAAACCACGTGGCGGCTTTGGTCGTGATTGGTTTTGGTCCGCCACCACATTCAAGGCGCCACGTCATGAGAGCGCATTTTTGTAACCGTCTATTCGTCTGTCAGTTCTGTCGTCACAGAAGGTCTATTATTTATCAGGTCATTAGTATTGTGTGTCTGTGTGTGTGTGTGTGTGTGTGTGTGTCATTCGAAGGAGTTGCAGAAGTTTATCAACGTTATTTAAGTTGTAAAGCTATTCCATTATGTATATTTGTCATGCTCCTTCTCCATTGGAATGGCACGCATGATGCCAGGAATGGTTTCCGAGATGCAGTAAAAGGTTTTCCACTTGCAAGACACCCCCCCCGTCTTCCGATGAATGGTTGCACCGATATTCTTCGTCTGAAACTCCAGCTCTATGACTTTCGGCAAATAAACTAAACCAAAAGCAGTGAGCTTTGCCTTCTCATCGTCGCTGATGAGAATAGTGTTGCACTTAGGATCGCTGTGCATGACGTCCTTCTCACGCACATATTGAAGCCCAAGTACCGCTTCATACAGCAGCTCCCACTTGAGCCAACGTGTGTTGTTCGCATACAGGCTTCTTGACTGGTGTGTCTAGGGCACACTCAGCACTCTACTGCCTCGTACACAACATACCGTTTGCTGATATCGCAGGCACCTCGCAGGTATGACCACGGACACCAGAGGCAACTGAATGCCCGGGAGCAGATCAATAGACAGGACCACAAACAGCATACAGAACTGAAGTTGTTCGTGTGTCATTGTAACCTGTATGTGAAACAAGTTGCTGATGAGAACAAGCCCTCAGCAGAGCAGATCGAGCTGCGTGTGCACCAATAATTTTGGTTTCCCCATAAACACACACGCAAGCCGTGGGTTGCGGCAGGTAAAATCCTCACAGCATAAAGATCCTGAACGAAAAGTCGTTCTGGCGTTTCACTGGTGCGACCATTTGCACTTGGGATCTAGTTTTTGAACGCAATCCGTTCAAAGACACAGGGCAAGCATCTCAGCTCCAGCCCTCGAAAGATCTCAGAACTGCATATTGCATATTACATGAACTTTGAAGTATTCTTTTATCTTTGACCTCTCGTGGGAAACGACGTCTTTTGCTTTCGCGCTCAGTGTGCAAACCTTCACCACAGCCGCTCATTTCACATGTCAAAAGTCTGCTGGAGGTTGGATTTTGCTCACATTCGAAAGGGATCTCGAGTTGCGCTCCTTGGATGTTGACAACATAAACTGAGCTACTTTACCTCCAAATCACACAAGATGCATGGTTTGTATCCTGAGGTACAGATCATAACACTTGCTTTTTATCACCACTTGTGGTCTGGGATGTGGATGCAAACCGATCACCACCTGAAATCCAATGGATAATATCGACCCAGCGTATTTCAGAAGGAAATTGTTGACGAAATGGTGGGGTCAAGTTCTCCAATCGATAGAACATAGGTTGAAGGAGAAGACTGCTCTGCTCAGCGTTGGTGCATTTTGATGCACATAGGTAACTATGACACGTGGTTTCTGGGCATGTGTGCCAAGATGGAGGCGCTTAGGGCCAGTTGCTTGCGCTGCAAGTAAGAAGCTTTGGCAAGGTCAGGCAGGTCAGGTCACGCATGCATCCGTCCAATCATCGCCTTGTGATAAGTATTACTGTTGACAACATGGGTGATGAAGGAACGTTGCACCGTTAGTGGCAGACCGCTGATGAGACTAGCGAATACTAAATACATATTGTAGTACATACATATACATACTTGTAGTACATACAACAAGTCGGCCGGCAATACCCGTGAGTCCGAGAGTCTTGGAAATTTACACTCGGGATCAGAGAAAGCCACTTGACAATTCCCACTTTGCTAGTGGAAGGTAGACAATAGAACCACAATCTGCTTGTGCTTTATCCCAAAAAACAGATTGTGGTACATGTATCATCCATTTTTTACAGCAAAAACTCTTGTTTTATTGTTCCATCAACCAAACTGTGAAAAAGCTCGGCAAACTCTTTCAAACCATCACACACGACAAACTGATTGTGAAGCCGACTTTGATCTCAAGTTGTGCTCTTTGAAAAAAAATCTTGCAGCTTTGCCAGGATTCCTATTAATAAGAGCCATTTTGGGTGAATTTAGAGCTCCATCATCTTAGAAAAATCGAGACACACCAGCAACTATTAATATGTATCGCGCTGTGAATCCCACAAATCCAAAAGAGCAGGCAACAACCTCACGCTGGCTAAAGACGCGTGTCTCTCAACATTCAGTTTCCCCACACCTTGCTCGCGTTAGACAGCAGCTGCTGTTAGAAATTCGAATTGAACCCCTTCTATACCCCTACTTTTGAAAATGGCCACAACCCAAAAAGTGAACAACAGCAGCAGCAACAAGAATGGCGGTTAGCAAGACGATGCCGAAGGTGCGCACGCTCAACGACTTCTTGGTGCCGGGCATGCTGAACCTCTCGATCGAGAACGTGCTGGTGATGCTGCGCGAGCACAGCTACACGATGCAGGAGAGCCAGGTGATCGCGCAGCGCGTGTTCAGCCGCCTGCTCTTCCTGCGCTTGGAGGTCGAGAACAAGCCCATCGGCACCCGCATCCAGAGCGACATCATCCTGCGCTACGGCGAGCTCGTGGGCAACGTGCTGCTGCTGCTGCGCAAGTACTCGACCAAGACACTCGTGGCGCGTATCGCCGCGAACCGGCGCTTCCTCGAGGGCGTGGTGGACACGCACAAGCGCATCGACTACTTTTTCTCCAAAGTGAACCTTTCCCAGCGACCGGAAATGACCGAGTGGTCCAAGAATTGGGAAGCAGACTTAAAGATGCAGCAGCAGCTCTACAAGCAACAATTCTCCATCAATCTCGTCGTGAACGCTGAGCTGACCGAGCGCGGACTTGAAGAGGCGCTCACAGAGATGAAGTTTGAGCTGACGAAGCCACAGAAAACGATCAAGCAGAAAGAAATGTTGGAGAATGTGCTTGGCTATTACGACGGCTACCACACGAGCACCCTCTTCGGCCACAAGATGCTGTTGAAGCCCGTTCCAGAGTGGTTCATCTCCCGCGACGAAATCCAATACAAGCAGGAGCCGTTCGCGATCGGCACATACGGCGCCGTGCACCGCGGAACGATCGAGCGCACCAAGGCCAAGATCGTCGTCAAGTGCTTGTACTCGGACAGCAAGCAGACTCAGGAGGCGATCTACGCTGAGGGCGAGCTCTGGAACCGCCTGGACCACCCCAATGTGCTCAAGATGAAGGGTGGAAACTACGTGGGGTCCCCGATGTACCTTCTCTGCGAGGACGCGGGCGATCGCCGCAGCTTTGATCTCTACTTTGGCGACAGCGACAAGAACAAGCAGAAGCTGTGGTATCTGTTTCTGGAAGCCGCCGAAGGGCTTGCGTACCTGCATGCGAAGGGCATTGTGCACAACAACCTCAAGTGCAGCAACATGCTGGTTGGCGTCGATGGCAGAGTCAAGCTGTGTGACTTTGGGTTCAGCCACGACATGGGGGACTCGACCGCCACGAGCCCAAAGAAACATACCACTGCGGTGCGCTGGAAAGGACCCGAGCTGTTGCTGGGTGGAAATAACGTGTTTCCTAGCTTCGCTTCTGACATCTACTCGTTCGGCATGTGCATTATTGAGGCGGTTACTGGAGGGCTTCCGTGGGGGCGAGCGACCTCGGACCAGGCAGTCATCGATAATGCGGCCAAGGAAAAAACATACGGACGCCCAGCCAATGCGTTTACTGATAAGCAATGGAACCTTGTCAACTCGCTCTGTGCGGTGGACCCAAGCGCTCGGCTTAAATTGGCGGACGCCATCAAGGAGCTCAAGGATGTTATCCGGGTCAATGAAGGGAGAGCTATCGAGAGCACCAAGGCCTGCACCAAGTGCACGAGCGCAAACCCAACGAAGAACAAGTTCTGCAACGAATGTGGCAATCGATTCCCGGAGAACACCATCACGCCTTAGCCCCAGACCTGTCCACGGCGGTGCGGCTCGACCGAGGAACAACTGTGGACACGGCATTTTCGCAGCAAACACGACGACCAGTGGACTAGCAACTCCGACCCTAGGCACTCCGTTGAAAGTCGAGAAAGTTGTTGTCGACGATGGTTGGCTTCCTTGGCGACACGCCGGTGGACATCGAGGTACTACTGAGCGTGAGAGTATGCATATTATTTCCTTCAGAGGTCTAGGTGGCGGTGCCGTGCGGTGAGGCATGGCGCACACGTGTGTCCGTCATTCACCCCCGCTCAGACTGATCTGCGGGCTCTTTCCTAATGATTTCCTTTACCTTGCGTTGTTGTTGTTTTTGATGTTGATGCAATTCAATTTTGAAGTGGGTCATTAGGATTCAAGAGATGCGGAGGACCCCACGTGCCAAGAAGTTCACCCCATCACTTACTATTTGTCATCAACGAATGGTTGGGAGGTTTCCACGGTCATGCCAATGGTAAACTGCAAAAAGCTGCCGCCAAAGCCCAGAAGCAGAGCCATCTGCAGTGGTGCTTAGCCACAGATCGGATGTTAGACGCTAGAGTCCATTTGTCGAGGGGGCAGCATCTGGCCATGTCCAAAAATGCAAGAGCGAGATGTCGATGTTGGTCAGGAACTGATCGAGAACGGTGCAAAACTGGTCAAAGTTGCTCAAAAGCTGATAGAAAATGGTGCGAACTCAAAAGAACTAAAGTTATCCTCCGCATCTATCAGGCCTTCACATCCATCGGTCACATGGATGTGAAGGCTTGTTTGTTTCCTTCTCGGGGAGATCTTTCCATGCATCGTCTTGCAGGAGGGGCGCTCAGCCTCGACCATTCGTTCTTTGCCATGAAAGATCTTTGTATGCATCATCAGGCACGCAATGTTGCGATCATTGCCGTGCCAACCTCCACTCTGCACTGAACACCAGGCTCGCGCCTTCTTGTTTGCCAAAGATCTGCACTGAATTGTTCCCAATGGTGCGTCAGAGGCGAACCGAAGGACAAAGAACCTCGCTGTCGTGAAGCTGGCGGTTTGTTCCCTGGCTATGTTGTGGCTGTTCAGTGCTATAATGCGAGTGTGGCGTTGTGCACGCGGCTCAGTGGCGAGCGGTACCGAAAATGAACATTCAAATGTCGAAGGCATGCGTTGGTGGAAATGAATCCTTTGGGGGGGTCGTTCTCGTTTCAGGTGCCAGCTTTCCTCAAAATGCACCCACACACAGCGTTCCTTGTGAAGGTGCACATTTGGCGGAGAGATGGACTCACGCACTCACTCAGTGAAGCATGGAACTACAAGTTTTTCTTCTTGCGTGATGCGCTCACTCTCGACTCCCGCTCACTCTTCCTTTCTCCAAAAGAGTGGACCGAGGATGGTGCTCCCATTCTCTACTAACACGCCAACACGCCATGTGTGCAGGTGAACAATAGGGTTCAAAAAAATATCAGGACCTGCTGCTGCGTCATGAGTGTTGTTTTGGGTTAAAAAGCCCCAGCTTCTTGAAACAGAACAGGACAATTCACCCACCCACGAGGTGCTCTTTGCCGACTCCAGTGTATTATTATCGCCATCATTCTTTCCTATTCGACGCTCCAAGAAGAACTGACACCCGCTGTTCTTATTTATCACCTTGCCGCAACAGCGCGAGGCTCCCACTCGGCAATCATTCCTTGCCACGAAGGGGCGATAACACTGCACCCTTTCCGCGGAGTTGCAGTGGTTTGTTGATCAGCTTTCTGACAATAAAAATATTTCACCACGAACGCACAGGTGGCTCTAATCGAGCCAGTGCTCGAGATATGTGCATGCTTCATGGTCATGAACTGCAGCGTCAGGGCCGAAGAGAATCAAACTGAAAGTTCAGACGCCCGCCATCTCTGAAGAAGCGCTGCGCTGACTTCCAGATCGCACCAGCGTAGCGACGAAAGTATTGTCCATTATTATTATATCTTCACTTGGAAGGTGCAAGTTAGAGCGTGGACGTGAACAAGACACCAGGTTCATAATCCCACAGACATAAAGCGGTTCAGCTCCCATCTTATCATCGGCATTGAAATATCTACACGGCATGAACACCAGAACAGAAATTCTGGTGCTGCTTGGCAGAGAGTGAACACCGCTCTTCACTGGCCTAATCACAATGCCGTCCCTGGAGAAGTGGGTTGGCTTGCTGATTGTGGGCACACCCATAGAGCCTTCCAAACGCTTCAGGCAGAGTGCGATTCTTCAAACTGCGCTGAACCCCCAGGAGATGTCCGCGCTGCCTGTCCATGAAGCTGTGCTCTCCAGCTGGATGCTTTCACCGCCTTGCTCACGCTTTGGGATTGTTGCGCAGGAACTTGGGAGGCTCAGACCAAAGAAGCTCGTGAGCTTCGTAACCCCATCAGTCGCCACTAGGATGCTGTTGCAATTGAGGTCGCTGTGGACGATCTTGAAACTGGCACAGAGCCTTTGAACTGTGTGCGTGTTTGACGACGACTTCGGAACCGCAATGTTCACCATGGTGATACCATTGGCGCATAATGCCCCCACGCAAACAAACGGTGCTGGGTCGCAATCCGAGTTGTACAAAGGATGAAATTAGGTCCCAGTTGTGTGGTGCCTTGTTCTTTGGACACGATAATGAATGCAATAGTGTTGGGGGGCACCTTGAGCCCCTTGGTTGAACTCGAAGAGAAGCAGACCCTGGCGTGTTCGATTGCTCTGGGGTCACCGAGAAAGCCTCATTTAACACCAGCTGATCGCTTCAAATAATGTCTGTTGCTGGTCATCTCGCTCTCCCTCCAACCGCATCGCTATTACCAGTCGTGCTCTGACAGCTCGAAACAGTGCAGAAAGGTTGTCGATGGTGTCGTGGAACTTAAGGTACTTTAGTGTTCAAAGAGCTAAAATAGCGTTATTCTATGCAAATAGCTATTTGTGCGAAAAACGCTACTTTGACCATTTCGAACACAAAAAGCCAGAGCATCAGCTACTTTCTGTCCAGATAGCCTCTCAAACAACAGCATACCGCTCACTTTCAAGCTATTCGTCACATGTATCGTACACGATTTCAAATTGTAGGTACAAAAACTCACATGCCAGCAGTGGGTGGGAGAGTCGACGACGTGGGTGTACTCCGCTTGGTGATCAGCTTGCCCCCGTTTGAGGCAGACGAGCTGACGTGGGGACGGTGTGGGATCAAGTATCGAGCCGCTTGAACGCTGAGCGCAGCACGCGGTTCACCACTTGCGCATGTGTCGATCGGTTCAAGATAATGCAGAAATGACACGAGCTGCCCAAGAAAGAAAGCGCACACAAGAGCGGAGTGCCTGGTGAAGCGAAAACGCCGAAGGTTGAAGCGCTGGAAGCCCTCGACGAGCTGACGAGCGCAGCAAAAGAGACCAAACGGGACGCGAGGCAGATGATGGATAGGAGGGTCAGTCGTCAGTTGACTACTGTACTGTCGAGGCTACTGCAACAGTGTCAAACGCAGAAACTCGCTAAGACTGTCTATGTGGTACGAATTGTTGGTCTTCATTCGTTTAACATTGATGTTTGTATGCAATTGTAGAGCGCGAGACCGAGCAGCTCGTGGTTTTGATTCCGACGGTTCTCAGTCTGAAGCTAGCGACAGCTCGACGGATACAACCCCGACGCTACCTTCAAAGAAGCGAAAAGTCTTGGCGGGTATCTAGGAGCTAGTGCGAAAGACTCGGAAGGTGCAAAACGGGCTTGAGCGCAAAAGGCTTGAGCTGCAGGCTTAGGACCTCGCGACGGACGGACAGGAGAGTTCATCTTCTTTCTCAGAATGGCATTTTAATTATTTTAATTTCAAAAGATAATTAGCGTATTTAGCGTATACCGTACCAACTAAAATTTAGCCAAAGCAACATATAATCGTACTTAATCGGGATCCATTCGCACTTTTCCGGAAAGTGCAATCTCACAACGCAATCATCTTCATCAGAAGCTCAAGAGATCCAAAGGAAACAGCAAGAGCAAGGATGGCGGCACAGGCGAACGGAGAAGCCGACTTCCAGAAGGACATCGACGCGCTCGACCGCATCCTCTTCCGCCTCGCGAGCGCCACCGATGAGCGCATGCTCGACGTGCTGCAGTCGCTGCTCCCGCAGCTGCTCAAGCTCTTCCCCAAGGACATGAGCGCCCCGCCGCTGGCGGTGCAGCTCAAAGACAAGGTGCGCTGCTAGTGAAGATTGGATATTGTGTGTCTTGTGGTGCTGACATTGCGGCGATGCTGCGGTTGTATGTGGGATACAGATCCTGCAAGTGGTGTCGCACGTCAAGACCCGTCTCCAGGCGCTGCCGAGCCCAAAGTTGCCGCTGCGAGCACTTGGAGCAGTGCTGCAGGAGACAGAGCTGTCGGTGTTTACACACAACTTTGCGTTCATGTTTATCGGTACGAGCTGCGAGTAGTGGTCGTATCGTTGTCTATGGGTGTATGCATGCGTTTACCATGCTGATTGCTTTGCTGCTGCTCATTGTTGCAGAAATCGGGTTCCGAGCGGCGTCGCAGGATGAGCGCGGTGAGGTGCTTGCCGAGATCTTCAAGGCGCTCGAGAAGTACACACCGTCGCAGCAAGATATTTTCTTTCGCTTGCTGATTCGAGCGCTGCCGATCACGGGGAATGCAGTGTACCCGCCGCCTCCAGCACCGGATCTTCTTCGCGCGCCAGCCGTAAATGACTCTAGCACCAGCAGTTCAAGTAGTACCTCGGAGACCCCAGAACCAGAGAGCATTGCAAAGGAGATGGACCCAAGTATTGTCGGCAACATGGAGGTCATGCTGGACTTTCTACTTGACTTCCTCTTGTACGACACGCCTTCCAGAAGCGCCAGCGGGGGTGAAGCCTCAGTCTTTGGACTCATGACCCCCCGACTGGAGCGCATCCAGCGAATCGTGACGGCGGAAGAGTTCAACAAAGAGCGTCTGTACGAAACGCAGATGAATGCGCTGCGATTCATCAAAGAGCTGGAGATCCCGAGCAAGCACAAGTACGCTCACTACATCGCTGGGTGCGCGTCGTACCATCATACGATCAAGAGTTTCTGCGAAGAGCAACTGGTACACGTCATGAAGCACGAGTACGTCCAACTGGAAGACGCCCAGCTCGTGCGGCGAATCGTCGCGTTGGTTCTTGGCAGTCAAGTCGCACAGGGGTCTGGCGCCTTCAGTGGGTACGAGCAGCTGGCACTAAGCAATCGGACGCGACTCGCTGACGCGAGTATCCTGCAGGCTCTGACGCTGTTGTCTGAATCCAAAGCTGCTACGAACGTGATGCCGATGATGCTGCAGTTGCTCTGTCACCTCATGTACGGCACGGAGTCGTCGCGACCGCAGAACATCGCGAACAAAGTCAAATTGGCCGGTGTCCGGCTGTGCCACTGGACATTCATCCACGCAGAGAGTACGTTCGTCGAGCATTTCCTGGGACCCGTCATCTTCCCGACGCTGCTGAGAGTGCTGATGGATCCGAATGCAGACAGCGATGCGTCCCAAGCTGCGTTCATGCGAGAGTTTCGTCAAGGAATCTATGAGACCCTCACCGTTATTGGCACACGAGCGCCGAGTATCGTTGCTGGATCAGAACAAGCTTTCCAGGTTTTGCTTGTGCGCTGTCTCGTGGAAGAAGAGCACCGCACTGGAACTGGTGCGAATGCACTGAAGGCGTTCACGTCGTTTTCTCGCGCGTACGGCTTGCAGGCGTCCGAGGTGATCAAAGCAAAAGTCCGAAATGAGCTCATCGACTTGCTGAATGGCTCCAGGATCTTTGACAAGAGCAAGAACTATGAGCGAGTGCGTGCGGCGATCGCGACGTGGTGTGGCGATCTTTTGAGTGAAAGTGGCGCTAGCGATAGCAGTATCACCATGCGCTTTGCGCTCCTGAGAATTTGTGGCGACGCTGACCAAGAAGTGCAAACGTTGTCAGCGAAAGCTCTGTACACTGATCCGTTGCCTTCGCTCAGTGCTGTCTCGAAGTACTTGGGCGCAAAGTATCCGCTCAAGGACATCAAGAAGAGCATTCGGGACGCCAGAACCGTGGAGAGCTTTCTCAGATTTTGTCTTCGGGTGATCAAAAACTCACAAGATGGAGGCGAGATGGAGATCGCAGACGAGAGCAGCGTGATGATCGAGTACTTTGTGCAGACGCTTTTGGGGAAACCTGAAGCCGCGCTCTCAGGTGACAGTGCGGCTCTCTCTGGCATGTATCAAGCAGCAGCAACCAGTCTTGTGGAGATTTGCTCAATCGACAAGGACTCGGTGACAGAGATTTTGGGCAAGTCAGTGCCACAGTTGCTGGATGTTGCGTGCATCTCACCAGAAAGAGACTTCCTGCAAAGCATTGGCGTGCTCGTGCAGTGCATGATTGAAGCGGAGAGTTTTACATCCGAGCGTGCAGTGAACGAGGTGATCCATGTAATCAACATTAGGTGTGAGGCCAATGGTATGCAGCCTAGCGATGTGCCTCGACTCCAGTACGTCTTGGGAAGCGCGATCTCGGTTCTCGAGCAATCAGAGATGAAGCTCACAGATGCGCAAGCGGAAGCCATCCTCTCAGCGTTTGGGGAAATGGTTGCGCTGTTGGAAGCGACAGTGAAAACGTGCTCCAACTTCACTGGGCTCCCACGTGGCGAGGACGACCAGAATGCGCGCATCGACCTTATTCGCAGCGTTCTGGACGGCGTTGGTTTGGCTGGCTCCTTGACAAAGTTCCTTCGTGATGTGCCTTCAACAACTGAGTGGGTGAAGCTCAAGTCCCAGAGTCTAGCTGAGTTGCAAAAGGTCATCGAATGGGATCTCAGTGGCATCAGCTCGGATGGAAGCCTGAAGTTGAAGCTGACAAAGCTCAAGTACATTGCTGTGGAGAATCTCAGTCACGCTGTAGCAGGACTACCGAGCACAACGGAGAAGCTGTCGGACTTGACCGGCCCCCTTGAAGATGCCTTGAACGCTGTGCTGAAGCTCGGAAATGAACAAGATCCAGAGCTGCAGCTACTCGTCGGCGAAGCTCTCATCACTATCGGAAGCCATGTGTTCAGTGATATCAGCTCCGAGGTAGTGGCGAGCAAGATCGCGTTCGCTGAAAATCGTGCTGCTGCCATCTTGTCTCGACTGCTCAGCGAGTTCGCCGAGTCTCGACAACCGAATATCCGACGCAGTGCGACAACGTGGCTGCTGTGCGTGTGCGCTGCCGGACTTTCCTCGTCTGAAGAAACCGCAGCAGCTTCGTCGAACTGGAACTCGATTCTTCGATCCAAAGTGTTCACGCAACTGTTGATCGATACGCACGAGTTCTTTGTCACCATGCTAAACGATAGCAACAGTATCGCGAAAGAAAGCGCGGTGAAGGGACTTGCATATCTTCGCCTGCGATCGCCAAACGCCGAGCTGGGCGACCAATTCAGCGACAGTCTTTTCCGCCGGCTTCGTTGCTTTCGCGCCTTCACCTCGAATTCGACTAGCGTGTCCGGTTTAGACGCTGAAGACGTGGACATGGATGCGCCGGCTCTAGCTGAACCGGCACCAGGGATCGCGAGACCGACGCCGAGCCCCACGCAGCCACCTGTTGTTACGGGCACAACAGTGGAAAACGCGGCGTACCGCGAAGTCAGCAACCTGGCGGCTGATATCGGCGATCCTGAGCTCATGTACGCTCTCCTCTACTTGAGTACGACAGACCCAATCTGGCAGACTCTTCTTGAGACTCCCTCACCACCCGTGCTCACAGAAGGAACCAAGCAGAAACTGTTCTCGTTTGTTGAGGTGGACAGAGCATTCCGCTTGTCGATCATTGAAAAAGCCGGCAAACTGTGGATGGACGAGAGCTACTCCAACACGAACAAGCTTGTGCCGTGGCTGTATCTGCTCAAGTTCCACTCGAACTCGAAGGTGTCGGAAGTGATGAACAACCTGTGGCACTTTGCGAAGGGCAAGTTTGTCACCACGAGTACGCAAGAAAAGACTTTGTTGCAGCAGCACTGGCACGTAATCTTCAAGTTTCTGCTCTCGCGACTGGAAGGCAGCCGCAACTTCAAGTACCGCGAAGCTGCGTGTGTGGCGCTGATCGACATTTTGAACGGAGCCGACGCAGATCAGTTGAGAGACGAGTTTCTCCACTTGTGGAAGCTCGCGTCCGCTGCAGTCGATGATGTGATGGAGGCTGTCTGTGTTGTCGGACTCAAGTTGTACCGGTACATGGGCGAACTGAGTCTTCGCATCGCGGCGAACGACGAATTCTGTCGCAAGATCTTGCTGCAGTACCTCATCGAAGATGGCATTGTGAACAAGAACATGGTGTGTCGCGCGCTCGGCATCGATATTTTGCTTCGTCTGGTGAAAGCCCTGGACGCAGCTGCTATTCAAGAGTCGCTCGCGTCGTTGATCCTGAAGTTGCTCGAGTATCTGTCATCACTGGAGATGCCGGAGCTTCAGTACGCGCAGTTCCACGTGCAGAAGAAAGACCAATTGGAGCGTCTCCGTGTGTCCATCAGCCAATCTGGACCGGTGGGACAACTGCTCGAGCTGTCGACGACGAGACTGAAGGAGCTCGCTGGCACTGACACGTGCGTGAAGATCGTGGACGAGCTCTCGAGAGGTGTTTCAAATCTGTTGCGCTTCGGGGTCGGTCTGAACACGCGCGTGGGCACAGCGAACTTTGTGGTTTCGCTGGCGGTGGAGCTGCCGTTCGAGCTGCGCAAGTGTAAGGGGGCTGAGCTGCTGCTGACGCGAGTGTTTGTGCCGTTCGTCGGCAACAAGACGTCGGCGGAGAACGACGTGTACGGCGACGAAGAGAGTCGGTATGGCGCGTCATCGGGAGGGTTGACGGACGGATTGGTCATCCAGACGTACTGTCGCGCTGCCGCGTACCTGTGTCCTTTGGTGGACGCTCCACTCGCGAGGGAGTACGTTCGCGCTGGCATCTTTGCGTTCAACAAGACCAAGCGATCGTCGAATCCTACTGTCGCTAGCAATGGCGATGCGACAACGAGTGTGGATGGAGTCGCTAGTGGCGCTGCACCTACCGCGAACAGCTCCACCCAGTCGTCAGACGCGAACCGCTTCCTGCTCGTCACTGCGATCGCGACGAAAGAGCTCGTGGCGAAATTACCACCAATCACCGATGCGAGCACCATGGTCCAGGCGGACAACCGCAACGACTGGTACTGCACGCACGTGTTCCCTGGCGCGTTCATCGGCCAGTTTGCGTCGACCGAGGTGCTCAAGACCACGTGGACGGCAGTGCTAGAAGAGCTCCCACCATCCGTGCTGTACGCGGAGACGTCGATCGACGCGACACTGGCGAACATCGCGCGCTTCATTGGCCACACAGCGTGGGACACGCGCAAGCAGGCGGCGCTGGCGCTCCATGCGCTTTTCTCCGAGACGTCGAGCTACCGATCGCGCATCACGTCGCAGCAGAGCGAGCGCATCTGGACGAACCTCGTGGACGCGGTGCCGGGACGGCTGTGGAAGGGCAAGGGCGTGATTCTCGAGGCGCTGGTGGCGCTGGCGTCCGTGAAGAAGGAACAAGAGCAGGATCGATTCTTGTTGACGCTGCTGCTGGACGAGTGCGAGCGCGCGTGGAAGAACAGGGACATGGCGTACATGGAGAGCGCTCTCGTGGGTTTCGGGAAACTGTCCAACCAGATGGGGAGTGGCGAGTGGCAGCTGCAGCTTTCGAACTTTTCGTCCTTGCGCGGAGCATTCTTGGAATGGCTGGACGGGAAGACTAGTGAAGGAGAAGATGGAACTGGAGCAAGTCCAGAGCAAGACGGTGATGATCAAGTCATGGAGCCACCCGCACCAGCAGAAGAAGATACGCAGCGGTTTATGCTCCCACCGCTCATGGTGAAGAGCGTCTTCGAGTCGCTGGCGCTTGTGTGGCCGTCCACGTTTCCGTCTGGGAGCAATGGCGAAGCCAAGAACAATGGTGATGCGGTACAAAGTACGATGCTTCCTGCCAGTCCAATCCCAACTGCAACCGAGACCATGGCGTGGCTGAATGAGTGCATCACACGCTCCGATCTGAATGTGTGGAGTATCCGCAAGTCGGTACTCGAGGCGCTGGCCGCTGTCGTCGCGAGCGCACCAGCCAAGGCGTTCGCCGCGCCGCAGACGATGAACCAGATCGTGGACACGTGCTGCGGTGACTACGGCGTGCGCGACGCCAAGTACTCGATGATCCGCGTCGCGGCGGCGTCCGTGCTCGTGGCGTTGACGCAGCGCCACCGAGACGCGGACCACAACCTCACGCTGCACCTGCTTGTGCACAAGGAGCGCATCTCCGAGACGCTCGAGGTGCTGCGCAAGAGCGAGGAGCCGGCGGAGCAGCGCGCGGCGTTCCAGACCATGACGCATTTGCTGGAGCTGCATTGAACATAGGAGAAAGCAGGTGGCTAGAGAATAGGTATTGTAAACTTTGAGGTAGGCATTGTATGAACTCGGTGCAATTTCTAACTGATAAGGCATTTATAAAAGATTCTTCTATCTCACTGGGTCTTCTTCTTGAGCTCTGAAGCTGTCGCAGCTGGCGAGGAGTCCTCCTTGTACGGGTACGAGCTGTAGAGGAACAGGCTGAGCGCCACGAGCGCCGCCGCGACGTACACCTCCGCGGGCAGCACGGCGCCATAGACGTACGACTCGACGAACGCCGTGAACGCGATACCGCAGATGAGCGCGAACGACTTGAGCACGCCGCCCACGTGCTTGGTGACTGTGCCGACCAGCAGGCCACCGAACGCGTTCGTGACGACGGGGATCAGCGTGTACGCGTCGCACCCGTCCAGCAGCGACCTGAAGCCTGACTCCACAGAGGACGAGGAGGTGGACGAACCAGAAGCCGAAGACGCGAATGCGGACCAGAGCATCGGCAGCACGAGGAAGACGCTGCCGTACACCGAGAGCTCGATGGTGACGAGCGCCGCGTCGCGCTGGTGCAGCTGCATCGAGCGCTGCGTGATGGCGGCCCCGACGCCCGAGAGTATGGACGCCACGAGCACCGGCAGCAAGCCCAGCTCGAACGACGCGACGTGCTCAGTACCTTTCGCGCTATTGCCACCACCATTGCCCTTTGCGAGTGAGAGCAGTACCGCGGCCGAGAGCAGCACGAGCATCGCGCCGCACTGCTGGACGCTGAAGCGCTTGCCAAGCAGCAGGTAGACGAAGAGCGCGGTCCAGAGCAGCTTGGTCTGGTTCACGAGGTTGAACACGATGGGCGGCAGGTGCTGGTACGAAATCTGCACGAGCACGTTCTGCACCGCGTAGGTGCACGCCGGTAGCCCCGACGCCTGCAGACTCTGCGCGAAGCTCCACGCCTTGAGCGCCTTGGCGAGCTCACCGTTGACCGCGATCACCACGAATGCAACCAGCAGCTTGCAGAGCTCGCACGCGACCACGAGCGCGGCCGAGGACGTGGCGCCCGACGCGAACTCCTTGTAGAGGATCGGTTGCAGTCCGAACTGCACGGCCAGCAGCAGCATGGACACGAGGCCCACGGTGGAGGTCGCCATGACGACCGGTGTGCTGATGAAGGTGAAGGTGAAGATGTGATGTGTTTTTGTTGTTTTTGGCACTTCAGCTATTTTTGTGCTGACGATGATTGCGGAATATAATCTACATGTTTTGGTGGTGATTATTGGATGGGCTAAAAATTGTATTTCTTTGGTACAGTGAGATCTGGATATAGTGGATTGCAAGGCTATAAGAGCAGTTTGACTCTGCTTTGTATTTGCGCTAGTTCGACCCATACGAGAATCAAGTCATTGCGAATTTTAGTCAACCAGCACTGCGGAAAAATGTCAGAGAAGTTGGTTCTTGTCGGCTTGGAATGACACAGAGGGTTGCTTCCTTCTGCACGTGTATGTGTGGTGTGGTCTCGGTGAATATGCTAGGGGCAGCATCTTAATTGTAAGCCTACTTGAAATGAAAACCCGATATGCCTCAAGTCGCACAAGTAGTTCGTCTCCTTCGATGGATCGAAAGGTTCATCCCAGTGCTCAGTTCCACCGACTCGGTGGCGCGAAAGTTCTTACTAACGGAGAGTACTAGTCATCGTTACTTCAACACAACCTGCCCATCAATATCAACACGGGTTAACCCAAGTGGCTCAAAACCGGTCTCAGGGTCCTATCGAGCGTCTTGTTCCCCCTCATTTGAGTGGATCGTGGCTGTGAATCGATACCCGAGCAGCGAATTCACTGAGAAAAATACTCAGTGTGTCTTCGCTTCCACAGACCGAAGAGCTCCCCAGTCACTAACGGAGTCGCTAAGAATATACTACGTAGTAGTAGATAACAATGAACCAATTTCGAACACACTGGTGGTCGTTGCTCAGTGAGCTACACAAACACCGCGAGCATCAAAAACTACTTAAAGTACTGGGCAACGGAGTGGCAAAGCGCAATGGACCGAAGTCTTTATGGACGTATTTTTTTCATTGCGCTGTGACCACTTGATAACAAATCAAGGAGGATATCAAGAGGGTCCAGACATTTCGTACTACTAGAACCTACTTCACTGTTTGGAGGCACATGCGAACTTTTGAACGAGGAACATGAACTTGAACAATTTGAAAGTTTACAGAAATCCTTGCTCACAAAACTCCAAACAATATCAGGGACCGATCACTAACAAGGTTGAGGCTGGCTCGCGTCGACCATCTTGCAACTACTCGATCAACCGAGCTTTTGTATTTTTCGTGATTTCTCGAGGGGCTCGCCACAGTCACCGCAATACTTGTTGTCGGAGGGGTTTGCAAAGTTGCAGCTTCTGCACAGCTTGGTTTGCAATGGCGTGCTGCTCGCTGCTTCATCTTTCGCCAGCTCAGCAAGCGTCTCCATCGCTTCCGGCAAGCTCATTCGATTTTCTGGAGCAAACGCGGTCATGCCTAGAATCAGTTGCCACTCTATGTCACTGAAGACATTTCCTTCAGGGCGAGGATAACCATTTTCAGTGGCGATCTTGGTGATGATGTCTTCATCACTCATGATGCCCCACGGAACGCCGCCAATCTTCGCTTCGATGATGCTCATGGCAAGGGAGTATACGTCGGACTTGAATGTCGGGTTTGCGTCTGAACCTTGTTCCAGCAAGCATTCCGGCGCTTTCCAGCGTGCCGAGCTCGGCTGCTCCTTGATGCTCTTGCCGATGGAGAGCTTGCGGATATGGCTGAACCCAAAATCGCAGAGCTTCGCCGCGCCGTCGTCGCCGACCAAGACGTTGTTGCACTTGATGTCGCAGTGGATGATATTCTCCGAGTGCAGGTACGAGAGTCCCTGCGCTGCCTGGTAAAAGAGCCGCCAGAGCTTGCTCTTGTTCTCGCTCTTGTGCAGAAAGTCCACGAAGTTGCCCTGTTTGGCGTACTCGGCGATGAAGAACAGCGGCTTGCCGACAGGACACCCGCCGAGCATCTTGTTCACGTTCGGGTGGTTTAATCTGTACCAAATCTCGGACTCGCCCAGGAATTGCCGTTTTGTCTCTTCTCCGTCCATGTACAGCAGCTTCGCGACCACTTCGGCCTCTCCAGCCCCCCACTTGGCTTTGTGGACCTCTCCAAAAGAGCCCATGTCAATTTGCTCGCCGATTTTAACATCGTCGCGACGCACGTAGTAGTGTGGGACCTTGGGGATGATCGCGTCTTCCACCATTTGCACCGTCACCACAAGTACATTTTCCAGCAGTTCAGTAAAGTCTCGTGGGTTCTTCCCGCTGTCGATCTCGTACTTGAGCTCCATGAGTGCTTCGTCGAGTAAGCTGCCCGAGAGGTCTCTAGCGATCACGCCTCGGTCCTGCACGAGCACCTCGAACTGTCTGCGCTGCGTGCTGACATCGGAGTCGAGCTGCTGCTTCCACGCAGTCATCTCGCGCGCGCTAGCGAGCCCCGCGAGGTTGAACACCGTGTCGATCTTTGCGTGCAGGATTGGTATTTCTTCGCGGATCGCTCGACTCGCAGCAATGCGCTGCAGCGGGCGCTTCTCCACGTACTTCCTGAAGAAGCTGACGACGAGCCCGACCGCGTGGGCGAGTTGCGTCGTGAGCCTCGTCTGCTCTTCAGCGGCCAGCATGAGCTTACTGCTGGGGGACTGCACCGCGTCTCGCAGGAACAGCAAGCGCTCCAGTAAGCGCGCGCAGAGCCCCGAGCTCTCTTTCATCTCGTTGCAGAGGCTCGACACCTTTCTCAGCGCCTCCGCGACGTTGAGGCTCATCATGCCCGGCACGAGGATCGCATCGATCTCCTTGGACGACGGGTCCTCCATTGCGACTCACCAGCGTTGGTACACAGTAACGGAGATGCGGGCGGCGGTGGTGGACTCACGGAGGCTTGTGCTCTGGACTGGGAAGATTGGGAATGAGAGCTGAGTGAGTTTGAGGAGAGGGCGAGCTGCTTTCATTTGGGAGAATGATTTTTCACAGATTAAAATACTACCGAATAGTGCGGATAAAAGAGACGCGATAGCCGTATTTTACTTGCAGAGCTGAAAACTACCCACTTGAGTTAGTTTAAGTGGAGAAGGGACCACTCAGTCGTTTCAGCACACGCCTCCATGTGAAGCGACCCCTGACTGTAATAGAGAATGGACCGAGGTTAATTGCTCAGTCCCAGAGGTATCACCGCAACTTGTTCTGCGCCGACACCACTGCTTTGCGCCTTCGACGTTTGTTATCCAATGGCCCTGAGTTGCGGCGGAATTCGCGTGCTGTAATTTACAAAGATCTATTGTAGCTATTCGGTAGCAAAATTGGAGTTGAAGCTTCATTGGCGTTTTCATTTTTCAAATGGCGGATTGGGTACATCTCTCTTGATGATGGGTACGCCATTGATAGTCCTGTCTGGTCCCGCACCCAACCGCAACTCCTTGGCACACAATAATGTGCCCGATATATGATCAAAGACCAAGCAGCAGAGAATCTCTGCTGGCTCACGCGATGCTGTACGCAGCAAGGTATTCCAGCTGCTCCGGATACTGGGTTGTGTAATTTGAGCCTTCTGGGAGAGGCTCCGCAGCTGAAAGTCGAACGTCCACTTCAAAATCATGTCAACGAAAAGTGACACTCGACCGAGTTTTCAATTCAGATGCGTCAGTCTATGTATACAAGAATGTCAAAGTTGATGATAAAATATAAGAAAAACGCATGTTTGCTGGCCTGTCCTGCCATTACAAGAGGTCTTATTGCACACTTGAAGCTGCGTCTCAATAGGACCGACCTACAGGAGAAGTGTTCAAACAGGGTCTTCTTGCGGCATTGCGTGTAGTACAACCAGGAGCGAATGCAAGAAGACCAGACTCGACAACACAACGTAGTTTTAAAGCAAAACAAGTTGAAAGTTTGATGATCCAGATCAACAGCACTGCCTTTCACTTGTTGGCAGTGTTGTGGGCGTGGGCCTCCAGTCCATGAAGTCCCAGTGAGAAAGGTATTCTATTTAACATAGGTTATAAGAATCCTGAAACTTTTGATGCGGCATTTCGTGAGGAGCGCAGTGATTGGTCGAAATTGGGTTTTCCGGTATTTGGAAAGTTGCACCAGTACAGTGCGACCCAAAACTATAGACGCACCCCAGATTTTTGTTGATTTTCATCGTTGGTGAAAAATCAGATAGCATAAAGCTTACACAGAAACAAAATAGCAATTGGCAACAATAATGGTGCATTTGATTATAAAAATA
>JAASGK010000210.1:0-34163 GCA_023334195.1 Globisporangium emineosum
CCTCTCGCGAAACCCACTCCAACCGGAACAGGAAGCTTAGCTTAGCCTAGATTATTTATCACTTTCTAGACTGCTCCTTCGGACAGAAGAAAAAGTCCAGCCTAACTTGCTAACAAGTCAGGCTATCTTTGCCCCCCCCCCAGGTCCAAACTGGACCTCTGAGGCTGGAACTGGACCGCTTGTGCTCGACTTGGAAATTTGGAGAATGTGACGACATCGTAGATAGACCCGACCCAGCATGACATCGCCTCCGGGGGGTAGTGCTTGGGATGGATATTGCTGGTCGTTTAAGCGTTCCTCAATACACCTCATTATCATTATTATTATTATTATTATTAACCAGTACTCCAACACACAGAAGTCAAACCAACTGTGTGGTTTTCCACACCACCTCCCCTCTCTCAGCATCGGCGAAGGAAGAGAAGCTCCTTCCGGAAAGCTTGGTGCACTTCCGACCTTGTTCGACTGGACGGAAGTTGGGAATTTGGTGAACCCCGATTGATACAAGTGGCCCGATCCGGTCTGCGAGCCAATGAGGTTGGTGAAAAAGGTTTCCGTATGTTACAAAGACCAGGAAATCTATCGCCAGTACCATGGACTTTCGCCCCCTGTATGCGCAAGCACGCAGGCAAGCGACGATCGCCGGTGTCTCTTCCTAGTCTCATCACTTGCGCACACAACAAGATGGCGAACGCAGTCGCGAATGTGGCAATGATGGGGGTCTCCTCCATCCAAGCCACTGAGCAGATGGGCAGGGATGAGTATCAAGTTATCAGCGAGCATTTATATGGAGATGTCGGACATTGGTTAGTCAGACACGCGCCCCAAATGTCTGGGGGCGAGTAAGCCCCTGGACTGGAGACCATTCTCCCACGCTAGCACACCCGAGTCAGTGTAATTAGCATGGTTATTAGTAGTTCGTAAGCAAACGTAACGTAATATACCTGAACTTCAACAACAACAACCACGGGCTTTCTCAAGCGCAAACAGGAGCGATTGATGCGCGTGAGCTTGCGTCTGACAGATTTTATGCGATCTTGTGAAGAAGAGAGAGGCGCGCGGTGGCTTTCTTCAGTCCGAGTAGCTGATGCGCTTCTGCGACGTGGACGGTCACTCCCAGGCGGTCATGGCCATAGTCATAGGTGGGGAAGAAGCGGAAGCACGCTTCAGCGGCTCGTTAGAAGGAAGAAAAACAGAAGAGTGCTCGAGTTTGACGACAAAGCGGACAGTCGCTACGATATCATGAGCTGACGTGAAGTGAGAGCAAGTGGCGTGAGAAAGAAACCGCGTGCAGTGGAGAGCTACGGCTGACTGGTGTGCGCTCCGCACGTCAACTCCAGAAGATCTGAAAGGGAGCTCTGGTGCGAGGTTTGGGCCGCCCTTGAAATGAAACCAGGTATCTGCTGTCCGTTCAAAGCGAACAAAATGTTTCTAAGGTAAACGAATGGATTGATACATACCGTTGCACAGGCAAGCGCTTCCTCTGGTGGAGTCGCGGGTCCCCGCTCGGAGTGAAAATCTGAGTGGTTGGTGTGTCGAAATTGTCAAAATGAGCTTGCGCACTGAGTCTGGGATTCCAATCTCAACCTCCCAGACAATTACCAAGTCCAAAGAGAGAAACCCCCGATGAGCAGCTCAGTTTATTCGCTTCCATCAGGCCAGGTGATCGCAAGTCGCCATTTCAACCAATTGCAGCGACGGCTGCTGCGTCAGTCAGCGGCTCTTCATGTGCATCCAGGTGGGCTGAACTGGTTCAGGCACGCAGCAAGCTCAACGGCTACAAGCCACGCGCCATTTCTCTACCAGCAAACTATTGGAAGAAGGCCCGAGAGATGCCTCACGGGGAGAACAACAAGCTACAGTACCCAGCGACTGTAGAAGCTGCCAAGAAATCGAATGGAGTCACGTGCACGGCGCTCGTTCCCGTGGTGACGAGCATCTCGGACATCATCATCCCAGGGCTCGGCGTGACGATCGGTGTCGTGCTCGCGCTAATCAAGCAGCTCTGCAAGCGACTGCTCAAGCGCAAGCACGAGAAGCTCCAGAGAGTGAGCAAGCGCATGGCAAACTTGTACGACTTGGCAAAGAAAATGGAGACCCAGGGTAGGTTCCTTCCGTCCGACTGGCTCGGGCGGTACCGCGACCTGGTGGCTCGCTTCCAGCAATTCATGGCCAGCTGCGAGGAGAAGCACGTGCTCCTGCGACTCGTGAGCGGTGGGAGGGAGAACAAGGAGGTGTGCGGATTCGAAGAGCAAGTGGACCGGCTCTACGGCTCCATGGAGTTCCAGGAGCGAGGAGGAGGAGGCTGCTGCATGCAGTGAAGCATGAAGTGGCCGTCTTCTTGTGGCGCCCGTATTGTTTGTTGTACAGAGAATACTGTGACCTCTGAGCCTACTCGACACTGGGATGGGAGAAGGTTGGAAAGAGTAAGTCTGTTCAATAATGATGAATCAATGAAAGTAAGTTCACACAAGCACACAGGTACACCATCCATCCATCATGCTGCAGTAGTTAGCATGGAGCTTTCACTGCATGAACACTGAAGGATGGATGGTTAGCGGACGCATAGCACGAAAGGGATGGACGAACCATATCCAATACTTCACATTACAAACGAGTTAGAAACCTGAGCACATATACATAAGAACTCAAACTAGCCACCTCTGCTGCCTGTGACGGAGCCGCCGCGGCCCACGAAGGCGTCCATGTCGTCGTCGTCGTCGATCAGCAGCGCGGTCGTGAGCACCAGGTCCTCGGCCGCAGGGCGCCGCGCAAACTGCTTGCGCCGGAACTTGTCGCGCGCGGTCTTCTCCTCCACCACGCGCTGGCCAAGCTTCTGGCACGCGCACGCGTCGGCAAGGCGCATCCCCGGAGCAACCCTGAGGTTTAGGCTGCGGGACAGTCGGTGGTTGCTGCGGCGGTTGCTGCCGGCGCCGTTCAGTTGCTGGGCGAGCGTGGCAGGCGCCAACATGGGGATGCTGTTGCCGCTGGGCTCGGACTGGCGCGTGGCGTCGATCGCCTGGCGCAGCTTGACGTTGTTGTCCACGTCGAAGAAGTAGAGCGACGCAGTGCTGTTCTCGAAGGCGCGCGCGTGTCTCGCGTGGTGCAGCAGCCCGGCGTCCATCCACGCGTTGCCCATGCGCGTCGCCTCGATGAGCGAACTCACGTAGTTGTGGTCCAGGAGCACGTCTGCGGCCGCCGCGCCCGTGAACTTGCCGGGCGTAGTGTTGCTGTCGCTCTCCTCGGGCTGGTCGACGCAGATCTGCAGTTCGTCCATCACGTCTACGACGAAAGGCGCGCACAGCATCTCCTGGATCTCCTCTAGCACCGAGACGATACTCGCCGCCGACGGTCGGAGCTGCGGGTCTTCCTGCCACGCGCTCTGGATCACGTCGCGCAGACTTGGCGGCAGACTCGGGTCGAGCGCTGGTCGGGCCCCTCCAAGCACGCTCTCGAACACGTACAGGTGGCTCTGGTTGGACGTGGCGAACTTGTCGAGACCCGGGTTGAGGATGTCCCACATGGTGATCGCGAGCGAGTAGATGTCGGCGGCCTGGTCGTAGCACGCGACGCCGCCCTTGCCCCGGATGACCTCGGGGGCCATGTAGTCAGCGGTGCCTTTGACGGTCATCTCGGTGCTCAAGTGGGCGTCGCGGTAGCTCGTGGCGGTGGGCGACAGCGGTGACTCGTTCGTGGCATCGAAGATCTCCGTGTCGGGGCTCTGCTTGCTGTCGAGTGCGGACCACGTGCCGCTGCCTTTGCTGTCTCGGTCGGTGTCTTTGCTGTTGCTGTGCGTCTGCTTCTGCTTCTGCTTCTGCTTTCGCTTTTGCTGACGGGCCTGGACGGCTTTCAGCTGGGTCAGCGTCCGGGACTCGCCAAAGTCCGAGAGCTTGACGTTGCAGTCGGCGTCGACGAGGAAGTTGGACGGCTTGATGTCGCGGTGCACGAATGGCGGCGAGAAGCTGTGCAGGTACGCGACGGCACGCGCGGCGTCCAGCATGTACCCGACGTTGATGATCAGCTGTTGGCGCGCCGGTCCGTACTGGCGCCGCGAGTGGACGCGCATGACGTCCTGTAGGCTTCCCTGACAGAGCTCAAACACGAGGCAGACCGTGGGCGGCGACACGCACATGCCGAAGAACTTGACGATGTTCGGGTGGTGCAGCAAGCCACAGAGCGCGGCTTCGTGGGAGAACCCGGCGATGACGTCCTCCGTGAAGCTGCTCGGCTGGTACACCTTGACCGCCACGCGAAACTTGGACCGGAGCGTGCCTCGGAAGACTGTGGACGTGGAGCCCACACCGATTTGCTGCTTGATGTCCAGGTACGCGAAGTCGATGATGTATTTGCGGTGCATCTCGATCAGCACGTGCAGCCCGTCGGACGACACACCCTCGTGGATGTGGTTCTGCTGCTTGAACAGGTCTTGCAGGGCGACCGCTCGCTGGCCCATGCCGCGCCAGTACTCGGTGTCGGCCTTCAGCACGCGCCAGATCATCAGCGGGATGAACACGATCCAGAACAGCGTGACGTACAGCACGTACTTGCCCTTGGCCCGCGTCAACGGGTCTGGGTTCGTTACCATGATCATGTACACCAGCGCGAGGAAGTAGCGGACGAAGCTGTAGACTGCGAGCTCGCGCAGCGTACCCTTCGAGGCTCGGCTTGGCGGCCAGATGAAGACGTAGACCGAGAGCAACAGTACCAACGCGCGCAGGACGTGCAGCCCCTTGATGTAGGTGAGCTGCTTGGCGGGGTGGCCGTACGTGGTGACGTACCACACGTACGGAATCGTGTACCCGGAGAGGACGAACGCGATCACCGCTGCGCGTCGAAGTGCTGGGACGGACACGCTCTTCTGGAGCATAAAGACTAGGATGAGCACGAAGCCGAACTGTCCGCCAGAGTAGTTGGTCTCGAGCACCACCGACGACACGGTCTTGTCGAAGCAGCCGCTGGCCATCGCGACCCCCATGACCAGCATGAACACGCAGTTGAAGCCCCCGAGCACCACCAGCAGCGGCTCGAACGCCGGCAGGATGATCTTGCGCGCGGCTGAGTCGTCCCCTTTGAACGCGGCGGCGCGCTTGTAGCGCACGTGGACGACCAGAATGACGCAGAGCAGCCAGAGCAGAACATACTCGAGCAGGATGAAGCCCAGCAGCAAGCGCGTCGTTTGCGCTGATTTGCGGAGCGTCGTCTCCGATGGGCCGTGAGGGGTAACGAGCGTCGCGTTGGCCGCAGCCAGCGTGCTGTTCGCCACGCTGGCTATGACGCCGGACGACGAGATCGCCGAACCGTTGCCGGGTATCGCCGTGTCGTTCATCGCGAGTCACCAGTGAGCAGCTTAGCTGCAGTAGTGCTTGGGGGTCGGTGGTGCCAGGTCGGGGTCACGTTTACGAATGAGCAGTGCTCTCAGTTACGAAAACAATTTGCATGCTGGTTGGGCGAAAGACCCAGCGGTCTGCAGCCACTGTATGTATTGCGATAACCAGTCCGAGTTGAGGCGATAGGCGCGTCGAGGGCGAAATGACCTTTTCTTTCTACCAAACGAAACGATCGCTTCGCATTATTCTCTTTCTCGAAAATGGTTGGAGGAAGCTCGCTTGCCAGGAGAGAACAGTAGTGTTCTGACGGCCTCGAAACAATGGGATGGATGCCGCATGGCCTTTCAATCCTCGTATGAGGAGAACAGCGCCAGGGACTCCGAGTTACGAAGCACTCTTCTTCCAGTCCCGTTCCGAGCTTTCCACTGTCTCCACTGTCTTTTCGGTCTGGGTCCAACACTGCTGACTCACAGGCAGTATCTGCGAGCCTCCCTCCCTATCTACACTGGAGCTCTTCTGACCTCAAAGGAGAGTTTACTCCGTTTGTTGTGACACGAACCGCCTTCTGAGACTACTGAGACTGCTCCGCTCTCAAGCAGCGTCGTGCGTGGGATGAGGAATTTCACGAGGTGGCAGGTTTCGAGGCAATCGGAAAAAAGCGAGTGGGGTGAGGTTGGATAGGACATCTAGAAGGATCGGTCGAGCAATCTTGGAAGGTTTTTGGTCACACGCCTCCTGGTTTGGTGTCCAAGCGGACCACACACAGGGAAATGAGCAAACTTCATCCCTCCTCTTGGCCATATCAAGCATCCGCTTGATATCCCATCACCGACAAGTATAGTCCTCCAATCTCACAATCTACCGTAGTCTCTTAGATTGTCCTCAGAGCGACAAGCAGCAAGCGAGCAAGCTGTCGACAAGTCCCCAGTCAGAAAAACCACTCGCCCACAGTGTTGGAACATGTAATAATAATCAGTCAATAGTATTAGAAAAAAAGTTCCCAGCTCCAAAATGGATCGTTGCTCTCTCTCTCATGCTCTGCTTCTGTCTCAAAGTCGCCCCGAGGTGCTCGCTGCTGGTGCACTGGTGTTTGGCAGAATGCCCAGGTAGTCCTTCTTGTTCTTCGGATACCACTTGTAGTAAGACACGAGCGCGATCGCGACCGCCAGACACAGCATCACAAAGATCAGGCAGAGCTTGCTCGTCACCGCCTTGATCGCGAGTCGCCGGATGTGGCCCTTGGCTTCCTCCGTGTCCTCCTGCGCCTGCTCCACCTATTCCAAACAAGCATCCAGTTTCAGAAATGATGAAGTAGCGTTCACATCGGAAGACACACAGAGATAGTCGTCGCTTACGTTGCCTTGCGTGTGCTCCAACTGGTTGCGCTGAACCATCAGGTTGTTGGTCACGTTGGTTGCTGAAGAAGTGAAGCAATACAGGCAAGTTAGAATTCGCAGATACATAATGTCGTTGAAGCGCTCAGGGGTCATAGGAACGTACCAATAGCTTCCGTCTCTGCAAGAGTGCGCTGCGCTTCGTCGATATGGCGTCCATTTCTGTATCAAATGCATATCAAACAGTCAACAAACAAGTCTCGAAAACGCTTATAAACCGACTTGCGGTACCTGTCTATTCGCTCGGCAACGCGGATCGTTTGCTCTTTCTGGTATGAGGTAGCACAACAAGTAGCGAAGGCACTGTCAATGACGAACACCTCAACCAAGTCTATGCATTTATATTCTCATGCTCGCGTACCGGATCATTGCTGGCTGACGACGGTCCGTCTGACTTCTTCGCCTTCGCGTCTCCAGTCAGAATCGCTTTCTCCAGGTTCGATTTCAAAGTCCCGCATTGCGTCTTGCAGCGGAGCACCTGATTGACAAGGAAAACTCACGGGTATTAGCGCAAATCGAGCATTTGCGTTCAGTCGGCATTGGTAAACTCATCAGCACTGTACCTGCTCGGTCATCTTGCGCTTTGCTGCACTGCTTGAGCCATCCTTCACCTCATTCTCAAGAACTCGGACCTGTATCCAAACCCAGAAACATTTATCAGACGCCGAGACTCTTTCGCCGTGTTTAAACCGAACTTTACATGTGGAACGTACGTATCGCTCGACTTCTTCGACCGCACTGCGCGCCTCGACCACCAGCTCCTCTCTTTTGGCTGCACATAACCACAAATAAATGGCGGCAACGTTAGCACCGTTTGCTATCGCATGCTTCAAGCACACCATTACCATTCGTAGCCAATCGTACCTCGGTCAGAGCAGCGGTCGTACGCATCGATCGCCTTCAGTGCGTCGCTGCGAGCGCTGGAGAAGTCCTCCATGTAGCCATCGAATGCGGTCGTTGCGCCTGCCATGGTCACGCTCGCGAAAAGATAAAATGAGCAGAATGCATCTGGAGCGGAGCACATTGGCCTTGGCCGTGGCCGTGGCTAAGAATACCAGGTACTCGCGCGTGGGACGAGGCGAGCTTGATCTGCGACCCTGCGACAGACAAACTCCAACGGCTTCTGATTTAAGACAGGGAATCACGTGATTGATTGGCTTCGATCTCTTCAATGTCGAGCGCAAAATGGGCAAGGAGGCTTTGACACAAACAGGATTCGTCCATTATTGTTCTGTTATCCGCATGCTGTAATTTCAAATGTCCATCGCATACCTGATCGTCTACCCATTGGCAGCCCTCAACATGCTTCCCGAACAGGTGCAGGAGCTTGCAGTATGATGCATGATTCACGCACACGTATCACTGCTGGTCATGCCTGTTGTCTTCAGCGATGTCGAGGGAAGCTTCAGCGACAAGCCTATCGAAATTGAAGTGGATCTGTCTGCAGCTGCAGCGCCAATCGACTCGTGTCTTGGGTTAATTTGTCGATCACTGCTAAATGGAGTGGCAGCGGAGACGCTCGCTCGGTCGTGATCGGATGCATCGTCAAGTACGAAAGCGCGTGGAAATCGTTCAGGATGCTCTGCATGTCGTCTGCTGAGGACAGCGCGCCTTGCTCACCATCGGAGTTGACAATAAGCTGGTCGAGAACGATGGTTAAATTTACCACTGCTGCCTCCTTGTCGCCACGTTGATTGAGCGGGAAGCATGATGTGCCCATATTACAGCTCCCGCCGCTAGTGTAGCAGGCTCCGCGACTTCCTTCACCTGCACTCTCATTCGGCGATACGACAAGATAGCCTGACTTGTCGAATCCACACAGCATTGAAGCATCGTCCTCTCGTACCTGTACACGATCGTAAGGCACAAATGAAACTTGGATGATCTTGATATCTGCTACTAGCGGAACAAATCCTGCAGGTAGAAGCTCTTCTTGGCGCCCATCGCTCAGATTTCGCCATGCTGTCACTTCTTGTTCGTCCAGTGTGTCACTGGAATCACTCAGCCGGCAAATTACCACACTCGCCATTTCACCAATGAGGGCGAGGAAGTTAAGCCATTTCGTCATCATTTCCAGGAACGCGCCTTCCAGATCAGTGCCATTGACGCGAATCATGTACGTTTCCAAGACCGAGCCCAAAGCATCGACACAACTGCAGGCGATCCATTTTCGATCCTTCGAGATAGCGTACCCTCCGTAAATGCGCGAAACAGATCCCTCGTCTGGCTTCGAAGCAGTGCCAGCCAGATGGTATAAACGCTCGCTTACGAATCGGGACTTGCCGCCTTGAGGTGCTACTGGAGCCACTTGGTCGATTTCTGCGGGCTTGAGACTCACATTCTCGAAAACACGGTCGTACAGACCAAAGCAACTCGGCATCAGCGCAAATGGACTCGGGTTCACACCAACTTCGTATAGGTCTTCCAGGTACAGCAATTCGATCGTGACACTGTCTTTCCAAGTCACATCAGCAACCGACGTCGATCCAAAGAGTCCACGACAAAAAGCCCCCAGCGCCCACATCTTGTGCTTTACATCTTGTCTGCGGAACGGCACCACCACATAAATAACATTCGCCACCGCTGAGCGCGAAAACGCTTGTTTCTTCTTCACTCCGTTGCTCAAAACCGGGTTCAACAGCTCTCCCGCCGACCGATACGTCGCAAAGGCATCGTACGCACTCGATGCGCACTCGACAAGGAGGAGCGCATTCGACGCGTCCACGCTAACGTTGCTGTTCGCCTTCACTTGCGCCAAATCAATCGCTGCGTGATCGCCCATGTGGCATTGCGCGTACATGCTGCGAAAGCACGTGAGATAGGATAACGCCAAGATGCCAAGCCACTCAGACGGGGAATGAGGGCACACGATCGCATAGTCGACTGGTTTCGGAGTCGCCACTGGATGGAAGCCACGCAATAAATATTCCGAAATGAGAGGCGGCTCGACGTGGAAGCAGAAATCCACTGTCGACACGCAGAACTTGGGTGGCGCTGGCTGAGATCCGCTTTCTGCAGTGTTGCCCCCATGGTTGGTCTGCTTTGCAAACTCGTTGAAACTCAACCATAACTCTGTGAAGCTTCCGCCTTTCTTCAGAAAAGATCGCAAAGCCATCAGATGTGGCTGAACACGATCCGCCAACTCTTGCTTCTCACGTTTCGTCGCGACTCGCATTCCTGGGGTTTTGTGCTGCGACCACCGATTGTAAGCCCGAGGCACGTCTCTCCACGCTACCAGTGCATCAGACGCAGCCATCTGGACTCCTAGCACGATTTCTGCATCTCGAGACTTGAACATATCCTGACTTTGCGCCATTGCCACCGATCTTTCGCGAGAGAACTCGAGGAGTTTGGTTTCATCAAACTCCAGAAGCACCTTTCGCTGCCGTTCTTTTCTAGACTGCTTGGTCTTCTTCAGGTGTTGGTGCGGAGAATAGTCGGAGATCCACGCCTTGAATTTGTCCGCCAGTAAATTGTTTCGCAGTCGTTCTGAAATGGCAGCATTCACTCCAAGCAACGTTAGTGGCTTCTTCGTTCCAGCTGATACGTATTCAGCGGCGCTCGGCAGCAACAGGTGTTTTGACGAAACAGCTCGCCGAGCTCTCTCCTCCATGTCCGCGTTCAGCTCTGTCTCAACATAGTTCTGCAGCGCTTCGAGCAGCGGATGGGTCTTTGTCGGTCGTCCATCAAGCGCTTCCTGCTGCTCATCGTGAGACAGCGACGCCACCAGCGACACCGCAACACTCAGTGTCGGCTTCACTTCAGATCGTGGCGCTGTGTTCGCTAGTCCTGATCCCAAGAGTGAGTTTCTTCTTGCTTGCAACAATGCCAGTGCCGGCGTTCCTGCATTCGCTTTGAGCAGGTTCGCGTAATCGGTCACAGATGAACGCCTAGATGCAGCGTCTGCACTCAACGATTTCATACCTCCACCAGCCGAGCCAAACACCAGCGCTAGGTCTGGTGATTGTGTGTTTTTGGTCTTCTTGTTCGGATTTCTCTTCCTCTTGAAGTGACTCACTTGCGCATCGTAATGGAGCACGTCATCAACAGGATCGTGCGGGAACGTCACGTGCACAGTTGGGCCGGTCGCATCGGGGGTGTTGACGTGTGTGTCTGGGGACACTGGCGCGACAGACTCGTCGTTCTCCGCTGGGTCAGTGCTGATCTTCTTGCGTCTTTTCTTTCCTGGAGTCGTTCTTCGGACGAGATCATCGCCGTCACCCTCTGCATCGTGCGCTGCCTCCTCGTCCTCGTCCTCGCCTTCATCGTCGTTCTCCTCTGCTTTCTTCGCGTCTTCGCCGTCATTTCCATCATCTTCGTCGCTCTTGCGCTTGTGTTTGCGCTTCGTCACCGATCGGAAGCGAGGGTACACGTCGCTGTACTTTGTTTCCGCGATGATCCGCGGCACGAGACCATCCTCGAGATGCCACACGTCGACCATCGAGTGGTCCGAGGCACACGGCAGTCCGAGCAGACGTTGCCAGGACGACTGCGGGTCGCCCAGCTCTTCGCCCACGCACCACGCAGACTTGTCCTTCATGACCATCGCCACGCTCACGCAGACAAGATACGACGGTACTAGCAGCTGGAAATGCAGCTGGAACGCGGGACACGGCAGCTCTTCGTCCAGGTAGATGTCGAAATGGTTCAGCTGGCTCAGCGACGGCCAGCGGTAGACAAACTTGGCGTCATTCGGCTGGAAAAACTCGTTCTCAAGCACGAATTCTGAATTTACCAGCAGTTTGCGGGCCAGCAAAGCGTGCAGCGCGCGAAAGAGACGCGCCTCCAGCGCAGCGTCGACCGGCTGTTGCTGATGCTGATTCCGTGTCCACGTGCCGCTGCCCACTTCGATGACGTCGCCGAGCGTGTCTGCGGTCGGGAAGTCCTGGCTGCCGTTGTTCACGACAAAAAGCCATACGCACGCACCGCCCGCTGATGAGTCGTCGCTATCAGCATCTCCTTCTTCTTTGACGGTGAGTAGTCGCTGCTGCTGCAGTCGGCGGAAGAGCGCGTGCAGTGCGTCGTCCTCTCCATTTCCAGCAGCACACGGGTCGTTAGTACTGCTCAAAGCATGCGGCGCACCTTCGTGGCTATTGGCAGTATCTGCGCCATACACGCGCCACTCGAGCGCTGCCAGTTCGCACTGCGTCCGTCATCAAAGACGTGAGAGAGAGCGTCAGTCATGACACGCACGCACAGGCATACGTGTGAGTGGTACTGGATGCAAAAGGAAAGAGAGAACGCACCAGAGCGAAGACGTTGGTCGTGGGCTGCGAGTCACTGCCGCCGTCGCTGCCACCACCACCGCCGCCGCCGCCGCGCGGTGTCCTGGGCGTCGTCGCCATGCCTCTGGATCACGCGTCGCGGTATTAATTGTGGTTGCAGGCGTGTGGCGGGTCAAGTCACTTTCCCCCTTCACGACTATTTATGAAATTTCAAGAACTACACGACTATTTATTCAAATTTGTAGGCGATGATCATTTCAAATCGGAAATCCGGCCTCGCTCGCTGCAGAAGCTTCTGCTTGGCTTACAATCGCTAATTGGAAGCGCGCCCAAGTGATCTACATATCTCTCATGAAATGCGCAGCAGCAAGCGCTTGCGCGAGAGGAAGGCGCTGAGCTCGCGCGGCCGCAGGAACGAGAGCGCGTCCTGCACGACGAACTCCAGCATCGGGCTGTACTGCGTGCGCACGAGCGTCCCGGGCGCGTGCTCAAAGTCCACGAGCACGATCCGCCCCCAGCGCGAGTCGCTGTGGATGTGCAGCTTGCGGTCGCCGAAGCACTGCGGTGGGGGGTTTGGCGCCGCCTGTGTGCCGCTTTTGGGCGCGCCCTTGCTGTCGTCCGACGCCGCGCGCCGCAAGCGAGTGATCGATTCCCACGCGCTGGACGAGGACGCGGCGCCGAGCATCTTTGGATTGCTCTTTGCGTGTGGCGTCACCTGGTCCAAGCGGCTTGATCGATCCGTGAGCTTGATTGGATCGCCGAACACATCGAGTGGCATCGTCTGCTTCCGCTGGAGTGCGCCGAGCGTGCAAAGCCTCATGTTATGCGCGTCCAGAGGCGGGTAGCGCAGTATGACGGGCGGGAAGACCGAGTCCACGTCCTGATCTTGTGATTGGTCAAACGAGAAGACCGAGTCGCCAGCAAACTCGACGAGTCCACTCGGTCCCGACGCGTACAACTGCTGCAACAAAGACGAGAACGAGCAGTTGGTCATCGCGGCTCCATTGTACAGCAGCTCTTTGTCGGAAGGGTCGATTCCGAGCGCCTCGATCGCCACGAAGACATCCCAGCCGACGAACAGATACCGGTCCTGCAGCAAGCGCAGCAGCCGATTGCGCGCGAGCGTCTTGTACCTCGTGCAAAGCAGCAACGACGCGAACAAGTGCCCAGTGACGAGCACGATCGCGCAGGTGATGCCCAGGTCGCACACGATCTCATTCCGCCAGAAGTTGGCGATGTCAGCGAATCCGCCAAAGACCGGCGTCGTGGTCTGCGCCTGGCGCGTCATGAACGACGTCGTGCCTCTCGCCTGCAGCATCGAGTAGAGAATGCTCGAGATGAGCACCGCGTACACTTTGTAGCTCAAGAAGAGTGCAGAGGCGTCAATGAACCAGTCCATCGCCTCGTACGGCAGTCTGGTGACTCGGCGGAGCTTCTGGAGCAACTTCAAGAGGATCTTGAGACCGTACCTCGCCAGGGTATGCACAAAGCACATGATCCACGTCAACCTGGTGAGCGCTGTGCATACGAAGAGGAAGTTTTCAAAGTTGCTCTGCTTCTTGAGCATCCAGGCGCCCATCTCCAGCACGACGTACGTGGTGCGCACGCGCAGCACTGCGTCCAAGATGCTCAGAGCGATGTACAGCCAGTGGTTCATCCACATGTCGGACGCAAAGAACCGCTGACCTCGGGAGATCACAATGTCGCTCTTTCTCTCGGGGGGAAACGCGTACGTGTCGAAAGCCACGATTGGGAACCTTAACGGCGAAAAGTAGTGGACTCGGGCTTGTTTCGGGACGTACTTGACGAGGTTATCGAGCGACAAGGTGACGAAGATGCCTCGGAAGATCATGATGAGCGACACGAAGCCGAAAAACAACGACACAGCCGACGCGACCCAGCTGCTCTCGTGCATGGCGCAGACGACTTTTGCGGATTTCGTCGCAGCCTCGACGGCGAAGAGACCCCACTGCCAGTCCTTGTCGCGGACGACAGGCGCTGCGTGGCACGTGCTGCTCTGGATCTCAACGTGGTAGCTGCCGCCAGCCCAGTACGACTGCAGTACCAAGAGGTCAGTGATGTACTCGAACGACTTGTCTGATCGACCCAAACACTTGAGGAACGGTCGACCTGGTGCTCCGAAGTCCTGCTCAACTCCCATCTGCAGCTGTCGATTCAATAAGAGAGCGTCAAAGTTGTTGAAAATGTACTGATAGCACTCAGCGGCGTTCCCCGCAAACTGGCTGTCGATGCAATCTTCGACCCATTCGCTCTTGAAGTTGATCACGTTGCAGTTTGGCGCCGAGATGCTGTACAGGAAAACCTGTTCGCGACGAGCACCTTTCCCAAAGAAGTCGTCGAACTGAATCGCGAGGACGCTCGCGCTCATCGAGTTGACTCGCATGCATGTACTCCGGTCTTCTCCAAGGTTCGATGGACTTCGCTCTGGTGCGGTGATGAACCTGTACGAGGAACTCACAGTCTCTGGCTGTGGCAATTTGGTCACGTCCACTAGGTCGCCACGCACAATGTTGTAGTTGATCTTCCCCTGGCCGAAGCGCGCGCGAATGAGATCGTAGCGACCTGTGAGCGAGACGAGGATCGGGTTCTCCTGGAGACCGGTCATCAACGTCAAGACTGTGCACGCGACGTCAAGGAGCAGGAGAACAGCTTTTCGAAGTGACACCATTTCCGCACTCGCGGGATGATAAACGATCGTCAGCGCAAGCTCAAGATGGCAGTTTGCTTTAACAGTGGACGTGCTTTCACCAACAGCACATGCATGAGTGAGCAACAGAGTGCGAGAGCCTGCGTCTCAGCGCTATGTTTAGCGCTTCACGACGCGAATAAGGACGTCGCTCTTGTCCTCACGCGCAGAAATACGTTTGGGTCATTGAGAGAAACACGATCTGACTTGACGACACCAGACACCAAACTCAGTTATCAGGGGACGCAAGTCATTGCTGCTGGCTCCTACTTCGAAATACGTGCTATCAGGCGAGATTCGACATCCTGTGGATCACAAGCCGTTCTGTATTGAATCTGGGCAGACTCGGAGCCTAGGCTAAGTCATCTACGCTTTCAAGATATGTGCAGCATCCGTCCGTGTCCAAGGAGCCTTTTCATCTCTTCTGGCTTCACGAGCGTGAGTGCGTCCTACACGACGAATTCCAACATCGAGCCGTCTTGTGAACGAACTAGCTGACCTGGTGCGTGCTGGACATCCACCAACACGATCTTTCCCTATCTCCACTCCGCGTGCACGCTTAACAGGTGATCAGAGAACCCGCAGACTGGAGCAGACTTGATGATGGAGCCCGAGGCTTCAGCCAAAGTCACTGTGGAACGACGATTTCGAGCATTGAGTCTGGGAGAGGTTGGGAGAATTTGGCCGAGCATCGCAGCCGGCGGAGCGAGTCTGAAGACGTCAATTGTTGTTTGTGGAGTTAAACACTGTCCACTTTGGGCCCACACTTTCGTTGTCGAGTGATGGAGATATTGAGTTCCGCCTGCTCATTTGGAGGAGACCCATGGTTTGTGGATCGGCGGGAGGATACCGGAGTACACCTGGCTCGGCTGGGACTAGCTCTGCGCTCAAATTTGTCCTTTTCGATACAGTGTAGAATGTGAAGATGCAATCTCCAGCAAATTCCATGAGCCCGCTCGGTCCAGACACGTACAGCTGCTGAAGCAGAGACGCGAACGAGCAATTGGAGACTGCGATCTCGCCGTTGACAAGCTCCGTATGGTATGGCTCGATACCAAGAGCTTCAAGTGCGACAAAGACATCCCAGCCGACAAGATGTAGCGGTCTTGTAGCAAGCGATTCTGTGTGACGTTCTGGTACCTCGTGAGGAGCAGACAGGCACTTGTTACGTGACCAGCAACGAGCATGATGGAACAGGTGACGAACACGTCACAGATGATCTCGTTGCGCCAGAAGTTCGCGATATTTGGAACCCGCCAAAGACTGCGACCTAGCTGACTTGCTGGCGCGCCATCAGTGTCGCGGTGCCTCTTTCGTTGAGTAGGCTGTACAAGTACACAGAGGAAGATGGAGTATGCCTTGTAGCTCATGAAGAGCGCGCTCGCGTCCGCGAACCAAATCAAACGATTGAGAAGTGAAGCGCGGACGACACATCTGGTCGTCTTCAGCATCTTCAGACTCAGCGTGATGCCATACCGCAGCAGTGTGTGCGCAAAGCACGTGATTCAGGTGAGGCGTATGGTCACTGTGCAGACGAAGAGGAAGTTTTCAAAGTTGTGGGACTTACTGAGCATCCAGCTGCCGGTCCCAAGCACGATGTACATGGCCCTGACGTTGGTGAGGGCGTCTGCAATACTCAGCGTGATGTACAGCCAATGGTTCATCCACAGGTCGGAAGCCATGAATCTCGTGCCGCGGCAGATCACAATGTCCGTCTTTTTTCGTGAAGGGAAGACATGCACTGTGAGACTGACCAGCGGTGGCTTGATCACGGAAAGCAGTTTCCTTTGCGCGAGGCTGGGGACGTATCGAACAAGGTTGTCCAGCGACAGAGCGACGAAGATGCCTCGGAAGATCACGATGAGAGATACGATTCCGTAGAGATTCGCAACAGCATACACGACCCAGGACTTTTGATGCACCGCAAAGACCCTGCGCCGCTTGATCTGCAGCTTCGACCTCAAACAGCGACCATTCCCAGTGTTCATCTCGCACAACTGACTTAGCCCAGCACCTGCTGCTCTGTACTTCGATGTGGTAGCTGCTCCTTGCCCAGAAGGATTGATGCGCGAAAAGGTCGGTGACGTACTCGAATGGCTTCGCAGCTCGCCCCAAGCACTTGAGAAAGGGTTGACCAACTGTTCCAAAGTCGTTTGCGACCCGACTTGAATCTTTCTGTCGAGGAGAAGCGCGTCAAAGTGGTCAAAGATGAACTCGTGGCAGCCTGTGGCGCTGCCCTGAACTGGTTGTCGATGCAATTCTTGAGTCACGCAAGTTGATCATGTTGCAGTTTGGCGGCGAGCGCCTTTGCCAAAGAAATCGTCGTACTGGGTTGCGAGGACATTCGAGTTGATCGAGTTGACGCGCATGCACGTGCTTCGGTCTTCCCCTAGATTCGCTGGACTCCGCGTCAGCGCAGAGATGAATCGATACGAAGCCCCAACGTCTGCGAGATCCACGAGCTTGGATCGGTCGGGGAGGTCACTTCGAATGATGCTGTAGTTGACGTTGCCCTGCTCGAAGCGCGAAGGGATGAGGTCGTAGCGTCTCGATAGAGACACAAGGATCGGGTTCTCTTGGAACCCCGTTATGATCGTCAAGACGGTGCATGCAACGTCAATTGCCTGCAACACGATTTTTCGCATCGATGGCATCTTCAGGCGCGTGATGGGCAGTGAGCAAGTTGATGTGCAGACCGCGGACCGTGGACTGAAATGCAAGCAGTGTACAATTTACAAACGCACCAACGAGCGCGTCAAGTTAAGTTTTGCGGAATGGCGTGCATTCGTTTTACAAGCGGGATACCGTTGTTCCTGTCTGTTAAAGATAGCGGAGGCCGTGTTGTTTCAACTTCGTCGGGATTCATCGCTGTTCTGGTCGCCAGATTGATTGATTCGTCTTCCAAGTGGCGGTAAGGAGATGCTGAACCTTGTCTTCGATGCATCTGCTGAAAATATTTGCTAGCGCTAACATGAGAGCCCCAAGAACCTCCGATTTACAACGCGATTGGGCAAGCCAGCAAGACACGATTCTCTCGACTCGAGCTCACGAGATCCGCAGCTGGCGCTCGTACCCGAGAAACTCTTTCGTCTCCTGCGGCTTCAAGAACGCAAGCGCGTCCTGGACGACAAATTCGAGCAGCGATTCATCTGCAGTCCGCGTCAACTGTCCGGAGGCGTTCTGGAAGTCTACGAGGATGATCTTCCCCCATAATCACTCGACGTGGATGCGAAGCAAGCGATCTGCGAATCGGTATGGCAACCGCTGTCTCATTGAGCCACCGAGTGCCTGAGCAGTGGCGCCTTTGGTTTAATGCGCTGAACTGGCCGTCCGTTGGGCGGAACTGGCTGCACCTGAAAGAGAGTTTGTCCAACTTCGTCGTCCGGATAGAGCGTTTGTGGCTCCACCTCATCGTCAAGGACCACGACTGGCCCAGCTGATTTCCGTCTCTTGATGGGCTTGTGCAAGCTCATGGCACGAGCAATGTCTGGTGGGTACCGAAGAACCCCGGTATCATCATCATTGTCCCATGACCCGTCATGTTGAGCATTCTCGTCTCCGACTGCCCTGCAGCTAGTCAAGAAGATGGAGTCGCCAGCGAATTCAACGAGCCCGCTCGGACCCGAGGCGTAGAGCTGTCGGAGTAGGGCTGCAAAAGAGCAGTTGGTGAGCGCCACGCCGTCTTTCACGAGTGCTGGATTGAGAGGATCCACTCCGAGCGCTTCCATCACAACGAAGAGATCCCATCCAACGAACACGAAGCGGTCCTGGATCAGTCGCAGGGCGCGGTTGTGCGTCAGCGCGTGGTACTTTGTGAGCAGCAGCAGCGATGCGAGTACGTGGGCCGATCCAATCATCACAACCCAGATCACGACGAGGTCGTAGATGATCTCGTTGCCCCAAAAGTTGGTCAGATCAGGCGTCCCGCCGTAGATCCCTGCTTGTAGTTCTTTTGGGGCGCCATGAGCGTCGTCGTGCCGTTTACCTTCAACAAAGTGTACAGGTACAAGAAAAGGAGGACCGAGTAGAGCTTGTAGCTCATGAAGATCGCCACGGCGTCGACGTACCAGTTCGAGAAGCCGTACACCGAAGATTTCGTGATGAAAGAGATCGATTTCACGAGGCTCAGAATCACTTTGATTGTGTATCGAAGCAGCGTGTGCACGAAGCAGAGGATCCACGTGAGCTTCGTGAGTGCGGTGCAGATGAACAGGAAGTTCTCTAAGTCCACCTGCTTTGAGAGCATCCACGTCCCCATCTCGAGCACGATGCACGTGGTGCGGACAGTAAGCGCGTTGCTGATGCTGAGGAGAATGTACAGCCAGTGGTTCATCCAGAGGTCCGACGCCATAAGTTTCTCGCCCCGGGAGATCACGAGATGGGTGCGCTTTGCGGGAGGGAGGAGGTTTACCTCGATCTCCACGAACGGTAGCAGGAACGTTGAGAAGAGCTTCTTCCGGGCGGCGCGCGGGATGTAGCGGACGAGGTGGCTGAGCGAGAAGGCGACGAAGATCCCGCGCAGGATCATGAAGAGCGACACGATGCCGTAGAAGTAGCAGATCAACCGGCTCACCCAGTTGGACTGGCGAACGGCAAACACGACCGTCGTGGCTTGGTCGACGGGCTCAACAGCAAAGAGCCCCCATTTCCAGTCTTTGTTGCGAACTAGCGGCACGGCGTTGCATCGACTGCTCTGCACTTCCACGTGGTAGCCACCGCCAGCCCAGTAGGACTGGTGCACCATGAGGTCGGCGATGTACTGGAAGCTCTTCTGTGGCCGCCCGATGGACTTGAGGAACGGACGGCTCGGGGTGCCAAAGTCTTCGTCAATGCCCACTTGCACGAGTCTGTCTTCGAGCAGATCTTGGAAATTGTCGAGAATGTATTGATGGCACTTTGTCTCGCCGTTGAACGTGAGCGTGCAGTTGTCGACCCAGTCTTGCTGGAAGTTGATCACTTGGCAGTGCGGCGCAGAGATGCTGTAGATGAAGACTTGCTCTCTGCGCGCGCCGCGACCGAAGAACTCGTCGTAGTTGAGCGTGAGGATGGTGACGTTCATCGAGTTGACTCGCAGGCACGTGCTGCTGTCCTCCGCGAGGTTCTCGGGGCTGCGCAGCGGAGCGGAGATGAAGCAGTAGGACGAGCCCACTTCTTCGAGAACTGCCAGCTTGGACGCGTCGAGCAGGTTGTCGCGGATGATGTTGTAGTTGATCTTCCCCTGCTCTAGGCGCGAGCGGATGAGGTCGTAGCGCCCGTGGTGACCACCAGCACCGGGTTCTCGGAGTCCGGTCATGAGTGTGAGGACCATCGAGGCCAGGTCCAGCGTTAGCAGCAGCACGAACTTGGGCACCGTCACCATGCTGTTCAGTGGGAGGGCTCTGAGTTCTGCGAACGAATGCGCTGGAGGGAGAGTGAGGTCTTATCTCGAAAAGGAGCACAGGGCGAGAAGGTATTTTGGGGTGGGGACCTTGAAGCTCAGGGGATTGTGATCGTGTTCTCCCAATTCTCCAATTCTTGATACTGCTGTATGTTGTGAGATTCAGTAGCTGGCTGACTGGAGCGAGTTATCCTGTGTGCATCGGGACAATTCATTTTGATGACGACGGACGGTCGTTGACTCTCGTCAATTGAGCGCAAAACTCAAAGGAGACTTTGATATATTCCGCATATATCCAGTGGTACGAGGCATCCATATTATTGGCTCGAAACTTGCTGAAGAAGTCCCGTGGCTCGTTGCCTTCCTCGAAAATCGATGCATGGTCAAACTTTTGGGTTGCGCCTCCTCAAGCAAAAAGGTGTGGTCGGGTCAGTTCTCACCAAAGGATCAAAAGATCAGTGGCAAGTCAAAAGTGTTGCATGCAGCAGAGCAACAGACTCCCCATTTAAAAAAAACATACCTGGGAAGGAGTTCCGAGTCGAAAAACACTGTGCTCTTGAAAAATGGAATCTTTCGATTCCAATTGTAATAGATCACCTCAGACTGAGCGGGCGTGACACAACAGACACCGAGGGCACTTTTCGCGTTCTTGATGCAGCCCGAAATCATCTTGAGCGACGAGTTCTCCGCCTGAACGCACGCACAGCCGACAAGCCCAAATGAACTTTGGTTGACGATCGCGAAACCGTTTCCTGACGAACATGGCAAGAATTTTTGACTCGAAATACGCTTGCGTCCATAATGTCAGTAAATGAACTGTCGACAAGCTTTCGGAAATAGAGTGAATCACACTAAAGTGTCGATAACCAATCCGACTTACTATTAACGGCGGTGGAACGTGGTGCAGCCGATTTTAAGAGAATTGAGGTCATTTTCGCGCCAACACCCTGTTCGCCTGAAAAGCACAGTCCTGGCTTAAACTCGCCGTAATAAAGCCCGCTCTCGCAATTTGAAATACAACTGAAGTGTGCTGAACTCTTTTCAAGTTCACGCAGCCTTGACAAGCACACAAAATGAATCGTCAGTCCCAATCAGTCTCGACAATCATCCTGTGAACAGGTGGTTCTCGGAAACGCCATGTGGCTGCAACAACAGCACACGCAGGCGGCGGCAACGGACACTCGAATGCACAGCAAGCACCGCAGAGTGCACGCTTGATCGGTTGTCACGTGCACGTGATCTTGCAGATCAACGTTCCCAGCCAGTGATACTGTATCGATAGGTGGCTCGGAGAGCTCAACCGCTCGAGCTCCTTGAACATGTGGCGGCGGCGCGCAAGCGTTGTGACCTGCTGGCTGCTGATCATCAACCACTCGCTGCATGCGCCTCATGAGCTGCTGGTCAATAAATGCTCAGTCGCTCGCTTGCGTTGTGTGTACACTGCCATTTGGCATTTCCCATTTCGCAGCGCCGAGCAAACCTCCAGTACACAACACACTCGTGAGAGATGTGGAACGCAAGCCCAAGCACCCGTCTCCTGCTGGTCGTCAGCGCCGCGATCGCGTTCGTGAGCTCGCCCGTGACCGCGTCCTGCAGCATGGGCAACAGCTCCGGCGTGTTCGCGCACCCGGGCATGCTGCACTCGGCGAGCGACCTGGCGTTCATGAAGAAGCAGGTCGGCGCGGGGCTCGAGCCGTGGAAGAGCGGCTTTGAGATGCTCACCAACAACTCGCACTCGTCTATCAACTGGAAGTCTGCGGCGAAGACGACAGTGTTCCGCGGCTACGACGGCACAAACAAGGAGAACTACGGCTCGCTGTACAACGACGCCGCCGCCGCCTACGCGTTGGCTCTCCGCTGGCACATCACAGGCGACGTCGTGTACGCGGACCATGCGGTCACGATCCTCAATGCGTGGGCGAGCACGATGACAGGTATCGGCGGGACGTCCGACCGGTTCTTGGCGTCCGGTATCTACGGATACGAGATCGCGAACGCGGCGGAGCTCATGCGCGACTACGAGAACTGGAAAGCCGCCGAGTTCAAGGGGTTCGTGAAGATGATGGTCGACGTCTTCTACCCGATGAACCACGACTTTTTAGTGCGCCACAACGACGCGAAGATCGACCACTACTGGGCCAACTGGGACCTCGCGAACATGGCGTCGATGATCTCGATCGGCATCCTCGCGGACCGCGCCGACCTGTACGACGAAGCGGTCGAGTACTTTCTCCACGGCGGAGGCAACGGCGCGATCGAGAAGACGGTCTGGAAGATCTACCCCGACGGGCTTGGCCAGGTCCAGGAGAGCGGGCGCGACCAGGGCCACGCCAACCTAGTGCTCGCGCTCATGGGCTCGTTCTGCCAGATGGCGTACAACCAGCAGTGCGACCTCTTTGCTCACGACAATAACCGCGTGCTTGCCGGGGCCGAGTACGTCGCCAAGTACAATCTTGGCCTGGACGTCAACTACACGACGTACAAGAACAGCGACGTGACGCAGACCGTGATCTCGAGTCAGGGGCGGGGTAACGTGCGCCCCATGTGGGAGCTGCTCTACAACCACTACGTCGTGAAGAAGGGGCTAAGCGCGCCGCACATCACGACGTGGGCCAAGAAAGTGCGTCCAGAGGGTGGCGGCGGCAACTATGGACCGAACAGCGGAGGCTACGACCAGCTGGGATACGGCACGCTCGTGTACTCGCTCGATCCAGCAAGTGCTGATAGTCCAGCTCCAGCACCAATTCCAGTCCCAACAGCAGCACCAAAGTCTCCAGCTCCAGCTCCAGTTCCAAAGGCGACTCCAGCACCAACTTCAACACCTGCCCCAAAGTCTCCAGCTCCAAGTCCAAGCGCTTCGTCAGTGACCCCAGCGCCAGCAGAGACCGCGGCCTCAGAAGCAACTCCTGCACCAAAGCCAATTGGCAAGATCTGCGGCGTGAAGAAGAGCGCTTGATGGCGGTTGGTGGTGTGTTGGTGGTAACCAATTTTGTACTTGTATTTCCCATTGAGTTTTGTAAAAAAAGAAATTTTGCTCAGTTTCTATTACCAACTTGAAGCTGCGTTGTGAATATTGTTTTCGACGCGACCAGGTGTGGCCGGTTCTGTGTTCATCGCAGCAGCCACAATCAGTTGTGGCGGGTCTGAACTAACGGCAGCATGCGGCAGCAGCAACCCCATCAGAGCGAGCGCTCGACGCTGCTTATGAAGCAGCAACAGCGACGACGCTCGTCCCCGCAGCCGCCGCTCAAGCCCATGATGAAGACGACGACGCTGCGCCAGGACATCTGGACGGTGCTGCGCTTCCGCTCGTCCATCCCGCACCGCTCGGGGCTGCAGGTCGCGTCCTACCTGCTCGAGCTGTGTGTGCTCGTGCTCATTCTGCTCAATGTCGTGCTCGCGATCTCCGAGTCGTCGGCGGTGGTCGACCCCAATGAGCCAGGTACGAATGAATCCACGACAGTAGACACCCCCTATGGCGAATGAAGCGTAGCGGTGGAGTGAACTTTGCTTGTACGGATTATTATTTTATTCAGCACCGCATTACGACTGGTACGGCATGTTCCTCTTCACGTCGACGATCATTTTCTCGGTCGAGTACGTGCTGCGGCTCTGGTCGTGCGTGGAGGACGAGCGGTACCACGGCGCGATCCTGGGGAGGTACGTGGATTGAGTCTAGTGGATTGAATATTAACAGCGTGGTGTCTAATGTACTAATTGTGTGTGTGTGTTCACAGACTCAAGTGGATGGCGCGGCCGCTCTCGATACTAGATCTGATCGCGCTGATCCCGTTCTACCTGGAGATATGCTTTGAATTCATGTACGTTGGGTGACGGTGTCCTCCCATGTGGCCAGTTGTGGTACTAATGACACGAATTCAATAGGCTGATCCCTTCGTACACCGGCGCGCTGATCCTGCGAAGCCTGCGACTGCTGCGCATCATCTCATTCCTGCGTCTCGAGCGCTCGTACAACGCGATGAAGCAGCTGCGCGTCATATTCGCGCGCAAGAAAGAGGAGCTACTCGTAGTCTCGTACTTCACGACCGTCGTGGTGCTCACGTCGTCCACGACCATCTACTTTCTCGAGAACAGCGCGCAGCCCGAGGTGTTCTCCAGCATCGGCGTGTGCGCGTGGTGGTCCATCGAGACGATCACGTCGCTCGGCTACGGCGATATCGTGCCCAAGTCTACCGCTGGCCGCTTCTTTGGCTCCATCCTAGCAGTGTCTGGGATCGTGCTCTTCGCGATCCCCGGCGCAGTGCTCGGCAGCGGCTTCATCGAAGTGATGCTCGAGAAGCAGCGCCACGACGAGGAAGACGAGTATACTCGCGCCGTCAGCATGCAAGAAGAGCATCAGCGCACGTCATCACCCCCAGCACCTTCTTCAGCAGCGAATCATTTCTTTCCAGAACACGACGAGGAGGACGGCGCTCTGCGCATCGCGTTGCCGACCACCCCGCCGCCGTCATCACCCCCCAGTTCCAAGTCGTCTCTCCGCAGACTGTCGCCAAGAATCGCGACGGCGCTGAAGCTGGAGCAGGTCTGTCACAAGCTCGACGCCATGGCAAGAACCCAGGTGGGTTAATAAGGCGTTGTTGTTTCATTGGGTGATCCATACTGGCAGCTGACGAGCTCTCTCTCTCTCTCACTCTCTCTTGCGCCTCTACAGCAGCAGCTCCAGGAGCAGCTCCGCGCGCAGCAGACGCAGCTCAACGGCATGGCGGCGCTGCTGGAAGCGCTCATGGCCGCTGCATTAGCGACGAAGAAGCGTCCGCATGCCGCTGCGTAGCTTTTCTCTATAGCGACATCTCTGGGTCGACGCAGGTGGTGTCACGACTTCAACCGCAAGAATCTGAGAACAGCGAGCAAACACCTTCTATACCTGTTAAAGTATATGATTATGAGTAGCAGCTCGGAATCCACCTTCAACATGTACTTTAAAAGAGAGATACTGAAGTTTTGCATCATTTTTCCTAATTTCCTATTCGAAAATCCACTTTGAATTACTAAGCAAAAACGAAATCGTTTTTGGAGGGAACGAGGTGTTTCAAATAAGTTTGAAACACAATAAAGCGTTTCAAAATGCAAAACATTATATTTCTGTTTCAAATGAGACAGAATTTAATTTTGCATCGTTCATTGCACCAAGACTAACTAGATTTTGTTGATGAAGTTTCACTATTGAAAATATTTTCGAGCTGCTTCACTTTAACCCTAAGCGTCACAAGTAGGGTTGGCGTTTATAGAAACATACAAAAAACAAGATATCGATCGATCAGAGCTTCACCATACAAAACACAAGTTTTTCTGTAGAAACAACAACGTGAAGTTGTTTGCATCATTTCCTGTGGAAGCACGAAGCCCAAGCACCAGTCGCCCAGCGCTCTCGCCCTCCGCTCGCCCCGCCACATGCTGCTCGCGCGCCTCTCGCCAGCCGCCGCCGCCTGCCCCGCCGCCCGCCTCTGCGCTCGCCCCCTCACCAACATGATCACCGGCCTCGCGGGCAAGAAGGAGAAGGCCGCGGACGCCACGGTCGACGCCGTCGAACCGCGCGCGCCGCACGACCTCGTGCTGGGTGCGTATGTCTCTTTGTGTGCCTGTGGTTCTTTTGTGTATGACACATTGCTTATGCGGATGTGAATGTATGTTGTGTGATGCAGACCGCTTTTGCCTGCGCCAGTTCGACGACCCGAAGTACCTGGGCACGCAGATCAAGTTCGACAAGCAGGAGTTTGAGAAGAAGGTCAACGAGATCTACTTGGCAAGAAATAAGGAGCTCGTCGACGGGTGCGTCCCTGTGCTTGATTAAGCATCTTAGCTTGCCATGTGTGCGTTCATTCGTGCTAATGTGTATCTATCCCACACTCAACCTGCAGATACGCGCCGTTCTGCAAACACTTGTTCATCGAGAACTTCACGGACACCCGCGTGAACGTGGTCAAGATCACGCAGTCGAACTCGCGCCTCCTGCAATCCGACTACGAAGCGCGTGCGGAGAACGAGCTGCCAGTGTACGTGCATTTAATATTGGGGATCCAACCAATCTCTGTATTATGTCGATATCTAACATATCTGCCCATGATCATTTTGTTTCTTGCAGCCTTGTGCGCTGGTTCCCGTCGCACAGTGTGACCCCAGTGGTGGCCAAGTACTTGGACATCATCCTCTACAGCCGCGAGCAGATCCGCAAGGAGAATGCCGCTACGGGGCACCCACAAAACGACGACCAGAAGGACGCGCCGTGGGGGATCATCTCGGTCAAGGCCCAGGACGTGGACCACGAGCTCCCGATGAACCCGATCACGGTCATGCGCAATGCTTTGGGCAAGGAGGAAGGCGGCTCGGGCGTGCTGCTGAACCGAGACACGTACTTGGAGTCGGTCGAGTACTGGAAGAACCACGCGCTCGTTAAGTAGAAAGAGAACGGAAGAAGCACTGGGGTTTTGCCTCTTGTGTAGAAACGAATGCACACTGTGAGAACCCACGAGTGAGAGAAGAAGGAGAGAGAGATTCTGTATGAAGGTGGGTCGGCAGCATTGGGCAACGACCATTCTCATATGTAGAAGATGACGGTGATGAAAGGCATGCATTTAGGGTTTGATATATAGCTCGTTCTCTCGTATTGTTTATATGCGTGACTGACTTGATTGCAAATTAGCAAGGGTTGGTCTTGATAAATTCTTCCCACGCAGTGTTCACGGCCGCAAACACGCGCTCGGCGATCAGCAGCTGCTCGGCGTTGCGGCCGCCGCTCTTGTCCGGATGCACCACGATCATCGCCTTGCGGTAGTGCTTCTTCACGTCGTTCGGCTGGATGAGCTTGCCCATGTTCACCTCCGTCCACTTGGAGCCGTCCCACATGACCTGGTGCATGGTCGAGAGCAGCGTGCGGATGTTCTTCGTGCGGCCGTTGTCCTCGGCCCAGTTCTTGAGCTTCGGCCCCAGCACAAGCGCAGCGTTCTCCTTCATCGCCGTCATGTTGCTTTTCGCCTCTTCGCGCTGGCGGAGCTCCTCGCGGGCTTTCTCGACGTCCATCTGTACCTGGCGCTCGCGTTCCTCCATCGCGCGGCGCACGTCGGCCGACTTGGTCGACTTGTCCACCAGGTTCGGGTTGTACACGTTCGAGCCGTCGGAGGTCGACGCGGCGTACTTCTCCATCTCGGCCATGGTCACGGGACCGACTGTCTGGCCGTTATCGTCTTCAAACTTGGGCTGCTCGGTCGGCGCCGCACTGGACGCACTACTGCCTCTGTTGTTACCGGACGATGATGTGGAGTTGTTGACCTGGGCGAGTGGATCCATGGAGCTCAGGAAGCTGGACGTGGTATTCTTTTGTGGCGTCGTCGGTGCGTCGTTCCACCCGCTGTCCGACATGAGGTTCACTGGCGGCTTGTGCGCTCCCCCCTGGGACGACTGCTGCTGGCCGCCTCCAGACAAAAAGTCCTCAAAGCTCTCAGGTGGCGCCGCCTGCTCCACTTTACCGGATCCTGTTCGCAACGATCCCCCCGAGCGCTCTCCCGAAGCAGACGCACCTCCAGAGCTGTTGGTCTTGGACGACGAGGGCGGACCAGATCCATTCCCGTCCGAGTACTTTGCTGGTCGATCTTTCTCAAACGCAGGCGACGACGACGCGCGATGGAACGGCGCATCACTCCCCACGCTATGCTGACGAGAGAGCGGCTGCACAGACGTCTTCACGTTGCTGTCCAGGGACCCGGACCCGTGGCGGGACTTGGCGTCGTTCGCCCATTTGAGCACGGGCTTGCGCTTGAAGATGAGTCCGACCTTGGCGGGCCGCTCGAGACGCAGCAGCTTGCAGATGACGCGGCCATTGACGAGCGGCACTTTCTGCGCTGGGTTGATCACGTCGAGCCAGAAGAACGTACTACCGCCGCCGCTCTTGGACGCGCTGTTGATGCGGAAGCGGAAGTGGAACGCCGCCTTCTGCTGCTGGAGCGGGAAGTGGCGCAGCACGTCCGCGAGCGTCACGTCCGCCGCGCCGTTGCCTGCAGGGGGAATCTTGAAGGCGTTCGGGTGCGACCGGTCCTCGCCGTCCTCGCCCTGGATGTAGTAGAACGCCCACACGCCCGCTGAGTCCATCGTGTGTGGCTGCTCAGAGGGATAGAGAGATGGATAGATGGATAGATTGGGGAAGTGCCGCCGCTATTTACAATCGCATGAGCCCAAGCGTCGGCGCGACAGTGGGGGAAAAACCGCACGGTACGTACGTGGACCACACCAACTATTGGTTACATTTCGGGGTCGCTGGACGTACCCTGGATGGAACCCAGTAAGTGCAATCGTAACCAGGCTGATCTGTGATGAACACAAAAAACCTTGATTACGGGACCCCACCCCTAATATCCCTATTATTATGCAGCCATTCCAAATAGAAGACCTCTCATTCGTGTACTCTTTGTGGCAAAACTATTCGTCTTTTGAAAATTTTGATCTTTATACTACTTCAAAATCAAACACAGATGGTGTGCCAATTGATTTGACTGCTTAGTGAGTGCCTTGCCGCAACTCACTTTTCATTGAGCTGATTCCCAAGAGCGATGGGATTCCCTACCCCCATGAGGTTTTATCACTTTCACGCGATCGAGGCGTTCAAAGCCAGTTCCGCCCGGTGGATGGCGTCACTGCCACTCCATGCCTTTAAATCGAGGCATAACCCATTTCTCAAGCTTTCTGCATAAATCTCTCTTTAATATTAATCTACTCTTTAATACAATATGATTTAACACAGTAATTGATATGTTTGGATCCATTTGTATCACATTGTAGCACCCTTTTTTTACCGACACTGCAAAAGCATAACCCTGGATCCCTTTGCAATATATCCTCCCGCCCCTTTTGTTCCGGCCGCCCGCTCTGCCTGTCATTATCAATCGCGCTTGCTTCGCGAGCGTCGCCCACAGAGACTGATCAGCAGACAAGCAGACAGATCAAGAGGAGAGCATGCGGTCCTTAAGCGCGCTCGGCGTCGCGGTCCTGCTGCAGATGCCCCAGGCGATTCTGGCGCAGAGCTCCACGTCCAGCAGCTCCAGCAGCGGCTCCACCATCGTGTACGTGGTGATCGGCGTCGCGGCGCTGCTCGTGCTGCTCACCGGCGCGTTCTTCTGGAAGCGCAGACAGAGCAAGAAGGGCAAGCGCTCCGAACCGCGCCCGGTCGATGTGGAAGCGGGCCACAGACGGGCCCCCCCGGATCTCAACGTGGGCGTCCTCGGCGGCAATAATCGCTCGAACGTCAACAACAACAACGGGGGCTACGACATCCACAACTCCCCCGCGGTGGTCGGCGGCGGGCAAGGTGGAAACAGTGGCAAGAAGACGCGAGTCCCGCGACCACTGCCGGGGCCTCCAGGTGGCCGTCAGGCTAATCACGGGTCGTCAGGTCAGCTGGACCAGCAGCCGTCGTTCAGCTCAGGTCCGTCCGGAGTCAGCAGCAGCTACACGCCGTCGCAGGGAAGCAGCACGGGCAGCAGCGCACGCGAGGCCTCGGACTCTAGCTCGCGCTCAAGAGAGGTGCTAGCGCTCGTGCTGGCCGACCTACAGAACGATCCAGCAGTGGGTCGTCGAAAGATCGCGTACTCGGCACTGTACTTCACGCGCGTGCTGTCGAAGGGAGCGTTCGGCGAGGTGTGGCTCGCGCAGCTGGAGAACAGACAGGTGGCGGTGAAGCGCATTCTGAACGAGAAGCGCAACGACGAGAAGGAGATCATCTGCTTCGGCGCCGAGATCAAGCTCATGGCGGCGTTCTTCCACCCGAAGATCGTCGAGTTCGTGGGTGTGTCCTGGAGCAGCTCGAACGACATCTGCGCGGTGACCGAGTACATGGCCAAGGGCGACCTCTTCGGGTTCCTCAAGCGACGGAACGGCCAGATCAACTGGCCCGACCACAAGATCTACCTCGCCGAGGACGTCGCCGATGCGCTCGTGTACCTGCACTCGCTGACTCCAAAGGTGATTCACCGCGACCTCAAGTCGAAGAACATTTTGCTGGACGACAACTTCCGCGCCAAGTTGAGCGACTTTGGGATCAGTCGCGAGCGCTCGCTGGAAGAGACCATGACTGCGGGCGTGGGCACGATCTACTGGACCGCGCCGGAAGTGCTCATGGGCAAGAAATACACAGAGAAGGCGGACATCTACTCGTTCGGCATCGTTCTCTCGGAGCTCGACACGCACGAGGTGCCGTACCACGACGTGCGCGACGAAGGCCGGAAGCTGCAGGCAATGAAGATCGTGAAGAAGGTGATCAGCGAGAGCCTGCGACCGACGTTCACGACCACGATCCCGCCGATCGTGATGGACCTAGCGCGCCGGTGCCTCGACGCGGAGCCGAACGTGCGTCCGGACGCCGTGGAGCTGCTTCAAATTATTCAGAACATCCAGCACCAGTTGTAAAACAAGTGAGAGAAAGCAAGAGAGAGAGAAGAAGGAAGAGCTCATCAAACAAACACAAGAGAGAGAGAGAGAGCAGGTATCGACTTATATCACCACTCGCCTACCAACCAACCACAACAATTAACTACTGACTGTATCTGTCTGTCTAGCCTCCCACAAATATTTCGTTTCGTTGCCCAAAAGGAATTTCAAAGGATTTCTTTTTCTTGTGACGCATGTTGGGGCTCTTGAGCTCGTCGGTTTAGGTGACGAAGACAAGTTTGATACACAGGTACACGGACGGTTTGACATCTTTACAACCGCAGGGTTTGCTCAGACTTCGCTCGCCTGCTCTTCATCGTCAGTTTCATCAACGCCATCTGTCTCATCAGCCTCAGCCTTGCCCTGTGACGCGCACTTCTTGTACGAGACTGCGAACCGAAGCGAGTTGCCTTGGTCTTCTTCGTCATCAGGAGAGCCAAAACCAATCGCCGAAGCGTTGCCATGGGCAATCAGTGCCGTGTTGATCCGCAGGCGCGCTTGTGCGACGCCGCAGGAGGACCAGATCGTCTCTGACGGAGACTCGACGCTGAAGCGCGCGGCGCCGGGGGTCTCGAAGCGCTGTATGAGCTTCGGACCGCGTCGCTGCGATGCAAAGAAAAACTCGGACGTCACCTGCGTGTAGTGCACCACTGCGTCGCTGCTCTTCCCATCTGATGAAATGGACACGAAGCCTTCAAGCGCGTCTTTCGAGATGCCAACAGCGTAGCCCTACGTATTACGTCCCCACCAGTCAGTCAAACTCCTCGTCACAAGGAAATCAAAGCTAAACCCGGATCACCTACTCACCGTTGGCAGCTCCACTGGGATGACGCCGTTGCACGCGACGCGCGTGTGCGTGGACCCCTCGGTGCTCTTTGCGACGAAAGCGCTCTTGAACTCCACTCGCAGCTGCTTGCCGTCCGCAGAGAGTGCCACCGACACGTCCTCTGGTGACATGCAGCCTTTGCCAGCGAACGTCGCTTCACCAATGTCGATACTCTTTCTCACAGAGTCCCCAAGAGCAACCCGTCCGCCCATGAATAGCAGCACGAAGAGCGGCAGCTTCATCGTCGCAATGGCCACCATGCTTACCTGTGTGGAAGTGTTGGTACAGGAATGCTGTCGATTTGTCCGAAGGTTGGCGGATTTGAGAATGAATGACAAGCTACCTCTTCACACACCAGGAGCCACTCGTGGACATTCGGTTCTTCATTGCCCGTTCCGTTCAGAGGGGAAGAACCGCAGAACCGCAGAGTACAATCCCATAGAAAATAACTGCGTTCCTCTGCTTCTTCTTCATGGGGGTTACGCATCGACTCTTCTTGATTCTGCTGCTTCAAATACTGGTACGACCGACTGATAAGTTAAGGTTCTAGACGCTCGCCAAGTCTGCGGCGAGCTCCATCACGCGGTGTTGCAACGCTGCGACTTCCTCGCTCAGCTCATTCGAGTCCAGCGTGTAGTGCTCGTCTAAAACAAAGTTCAATAACAACACCACCACAGTTAGTTAGGTCAAGTCCGGCAACTTGCACTACTGTAGATTGATCCACACGTCCTTCCACGCACCGAGTCGCATGCTTTGGCGCTCTTGCACAGTAAGCCGTCGTCCGTAGTGCATGACCTCGAGCTTCTGCAGATGGCGCTTAAGCGAGACAATGTCGCGCGTAAAGCCCTCCATCTCCATCGCGCGGCGCTTGTCCAGGCTTCGGTACCGACTGCGCAGCTTCGTGAGGCGCGCCTGGAGGTCCTGGATGCGTCGCGTGCACGCCTCTTGCACCGCGGCATACTGCTCTTTGAGGATGTGAAGGTCACGCTCTCGAGAGAGCGCCTGGCTGCGAAACTCTTCTGCACACACGTTGCCTTCTTCCTGGACTGACTTCTTCAAAGCCTGGGTCTCCGCGACGGCCTGCTGGAGCACCTGCTTGCGCTCCGTTGACAACGTCTCGCATTTTTGTTGCAGCTGATAGAGCTCCTCGTGTGCGAGTCGCTCGGATTCTTGCGACTGGTGGCGCAGCACCAGGTAGTCCTTCGTCGTCTGGTGCAGCAGCCTCTGCGTTTTCTCCAGTTGCTTCTCGACCAACTGGGTTTTGTCTTCCAAGTGGCTCTTCTGGTGCATCAAGTTGGATTTCTCGGTCGCAAACTCGTCCAGCAGCGTCTGTTGAAAAATACACAGACAGTCGGACGTGCAAGATGTGAGCTCTTGATGTTGAGGTTTTCAGCATCCCGATGACCCTCAAACCCACCTGAATGCGTTCTTCAGCGAGCTGCTGGTGGGCGACGAGCTGCTCCTGAAGACTCTCGACCGTCTTTGTGAGCATGGCGGCCTGCTCATTCGGCAAATACACTGTCCGCAGCACTTTGTTGGTCTGACCTCCAGAAGAAGACACTCGCACGGGCACTCTGCTACTACCAGCAGCAGAAGGCACTGTACGCGCCGGTTGGCTCTGCCTTCTTGGCTGAGAGCGACGGATCTCGGACGAGATGTGCATCGTCGAAGGGTATAAATACGTCTGGGGCGTCGGCGTGGGGGCGATCGGGTATGACGCGCTGGTGCCAGGTCGGCAGTCGCGGAAGAACGTCACCTGTTGTTAAATGACACACACGTACAACAGCTTAGCAACAGCATCGAGTACCAACTCTCTTATTCGCATGGCCAAGAGCATGTGCAGCACCTCTTCGGTGATCGGCTGCGTGAGCGCGAGCAGGTGCTGGATCTTCTGGCGGTCCTTCTCCTCCTGGATGCGCAGCTTCTTGTTCTCGGCGCGTAGGTCCACCATCTCGCTCTTGACGCCGAAGAGCGTCGCGTTCGCCTTCTTCAACGAGTCTTCAAGCTCCGAGACCTTTTGTTTTTGTTGCACCACAGTGATGCGATGAACGAGTGAGTACACGGCTTCAGGTTATGCGGCAAGAGGGTTAGTCTAGCGAGTTGCTACTGGACGCTATAGAACGCACCTCTTCGCTCTTCATCCGAAGCTCCCACTTGAGCCGATGGAACTCTTCTTTCGAGATCTGTAAGCCAGAGAATAACAACACATACCAATGCCAGTTAATACAGCATGCAGGTGTGTGTGGACAGGACTGAGTCGTGGCAATGGAACGCACCTCGATGCGCGCCACGTGGTCCAGCATGGTCTGCCGCTCCTGCTGGAACTGCTCGCAACGCTGGCGATAGAACGCCAGCAGCGCCTGCATGTCGCTGACTGGACTCTTACCAACTTCTTCATTGGCACCTGGTGCTGCAATGGCGCTGAGGCTCGCGGAGAACGACCGACGCGGCGACCCGTACGAGAGCAACTCGCCTGCATTTTCACGCACCATTTCCAAAAATGCCCCGCCAAATTCAAGAGGATTTGAGAAAGTTTACAGTAGAACACAAAAAAACGACACAAATATAATAACATCATTACATACCACATTTTGGATAGGACTTGTGCAGCTCCCACAAATTCGGTTATGACGAAGCACAAAGTGGCAGATCCCAGCTTGTAGACGCGCCACAACAGCATTTTAGGACCACTTGCGAGACGCCGTTCCAGTGGTTAATCGCTTCTACAGTGCGCGCCAAAATCTTAGGGACATCCCAAAAATTCTCAAAAATTTGAATTTCGCGCGCAAAAAGGAGTTTCCGGACGAGCTGTTTTCAGAGCTTATAGACCCATTTGCGGACGTTCTTGTGGTGAAATTTCGGCTCTATTTGAC
>JAASGK010000211.1:0-34068 GCA_023334195.1 Globisporangium emineosum
GCAGGTTGTATGTCAGATGAATGGCAATCAGTTTGGTCCTATTTTCAGCTCGTCTGTCCTAGTTTCAATGAGTTGCGTCCTATTTTACAGCAACACGTAATTACGCGTGTGTGTTGAAAGTGCTCCAAATAAAGGGCGCCGTCTTTGACATGATACTGCCTTTGACATGCACTTTAGGGTATACATATCACGGGTGGACAAGCCAGAGTTACTGTTTTTGTACAACTCCCAACTATCAGCAAGTGGTTTCGCACCCTGGGCTACTTGATCCGTCCCTGTGTGCTCACTTTTTTCTCATCTAAATCAGTTCATGAACCCATGAAGTCTCCTCAAAGGCAATGCTTTTTGTGCAAAAGCGTGATGAACCCACTGCAGCCTCGCTGTCAACTACAACTTCAACAGGGATCTCCAGATTTCCACTTTCTTAGATTCTGTAGCTGCATAACCTGTATCAAGTGGTTGATCCGGGTGGGGTTCCATTTGAACGGAGTGAGAAAATATCTCCTTTGTTATTAGATAACCTGTGTGTTTTAATGCAACCTCTAATCTGTCTTTTATGAACAATTTTCCTTCGGTCCAGTGACGACGTTGCCAGCCTCAAAGGTTCAGATACTTGGATAGCCACTTTAAAAATTCACTGCGTCTCGCACCATTTTGCCCCCAAGGGCCAAAAACAACCGAGCCATCGACTGGGAGACTGGCATCCTTGTCCAGCTCATCGGCGCTCTTCAATTCCCCACACATCCAATCAATCAATCCGCTACATATCTACTCAACCCCTCTTGATCAAACGAACAATGCTTGCCACCAAGTCCGTCGGCTACTCCGCTCTGCTGGCGCTCGTACTGTTACTGCAAGCCACGCTCCAGACTCCTGTATGTGCCCTGGACTTCGAAGGTGACTACACGCGCTCCAGCGTCTCGCCCAGCGTGTGCGTCGCGACGAGCAGCTGCGACTACAAGTGCTCGGCCTCCTACACGATCACAGTCTCGGGGTCCACCGCGACGATGTACCCAACCGCGAACCCGCCCCGATGCGCCTGCGAGACGCTCACGGCCACCATATCAGGTAACACGGCGAGGGGCTCGGGCTCCGTGTCAACATACTCGCTCAGGCGCACCTCGACCGGGCTGGAGGTCGTCGCGTCCGTCTCGGGTGTGGTCTGCACGGGCACGTACACCAGCGCTGGCAGCAGCAGCATCGCCTCCACAGCCCCTGCCAGCACCACCATCGATGACAGCGCAACCAACACCAGGACCACCAGCGGAACCACCCAGGCGAGCGGTCATATGGGGGTTCTCGGCTGGGCAATCGCGGCCAGTAGCGCGTTCGTGCTCTGCTACTTCTAAGATCTGACGACTGAGGCGTTTGCGACCACGTAGGAAGTCAACTACAAGCACTCGAGGGAAAGAGAGAGGGAAGCAGTTGCCACGAACTGCTGGTAGTCGACGCTCGACAATTACTGCGTTACATACTTACGCTCATCCGGCCCGTCTTGAGTTCAGCCTGCTGGACGAAGTCACGAGCGGAGACATAATCTAATATCAATATATTTCATATTCACCATTCGCGCATTCTTTTCTCGTAGATTATAGACTTCGGTGAGTGCAGTGCGCACGAGTGAGTGGACCCCTTCCTCACTAATAAAAGTTGTCCTGCGAAACCTCTTGTCTTTTTTATATTTTCTGAAACGAACGCCTGAACAACATGGCAGGTTCCGGAAGCCAAGTGGCTCCGTTGATTGTTGTCGATTGGTCCTTTCCGGCCACCCACTCGTGGTGCCTCGCCCACGACCAGCGCTTTCAAAAGCGCGAGGTGCGCAGGGTGAGTGGTCTCTTTAAAAACGAATGGCTACAAAGTGTAGCCATGTTGACTGTACCTACCGTACAGTGGTGGAGAGTGATGGTCGCTCTCAGATATCGTCACAAGTTGGTGGGATATTACCGGTATTGTACCGGTATCAAATTCAATTTCGGACTTTATCGGAGCGAATCGGTTCTTGCTGCTGTTGTGGAATCGATGTTGATTTCTGAGGCGAAGAGCAAATGACGTCATTATTGGCCCTCCGTTCGAGCCATCACGAGTTTGTTCTCCGAGCCATTTCCCATTTCCCACAGCATGTCCATGAGAAAAACAGCAGCAATAGCACACACGGCTGTCCAATTTCTCTCTCGCTTTCAAGCCCTCAAATCCGATTTTTGCGTCCGAACCGATGAATCTGGATTTGAAATCACGACCCTCACTCGCTCAATATGTTTCATGCACGATGTGTGGAGTTCTGGTTTTGAAGGGGTCCAAAAGCACAAGTTGGCTCAAAATTCCTATTATAAATACCATTTGTTGCGGTTTTAAGTCACCAAAATGTGCAGATTCCCTCGCCTTCGACTCTCACACTCATCGCTCACAGCATGGATTAGTCAGTCACGCAGAGGGTCTCACACAAAACGTTTCCTCTCTCTCCTGTTTTCGCGCATTTTCACAACGCATGATTTATGGTGTAATTCACATTGGCATTTTGTGTGGAGTTCTTCAGGTCGAGGCTGTTTGGGAGGCTGCATTGACAGGAGGTCATTTAGTGTGAAGTAAGCTTGAAAAGCACCGGTTTGGCTCGCAAGAGCTATTTGAAAGACTATCTGCGAAGCAAAGTTCTGTCGCTGCAACCCTATTCTCCCTTGTTGTCCGTTTGCAACGCCTTCTTTGCGTGTTCCGCCATCTGGTGGCGCGTCTCTGGTATACTTTAATCAAGTCAAAACGGACATATAGAAAGGTCCACTTGCTCATGCGCATCGCGCGAGAGAGAGCGACGTCACAGGCTGAAAATTGCAGAGAAACCATCACTTTGAAGCTCAAATATATCCCTGGTAGTATTTGAAGCTGCGAATTTGACTTCCAGGTACGCTGATTTTGGCTGAGCTTCCGCTGATTGCAACTTGCAATGTGCAAGAGACGCAGTTTGTCTTGTGACGCTTGCGCAGCACAAAGACAACAGACAACAAACACAAGCAAGCGGAACACAAGCGAGCAAACGCCGTAGCCATTTGCAAAGACTCGACGCCCCACGCACGCAAGCCGACCCTTAATAAAACCTTCTCGCGCGCGCCCCATCACTAAGCGTCACTAAACAGACTCTGCTTGCTGAATCTATTCGTCAGAGCTTCACTTCACAACAAGCGCACCAACAAACCCAAACCAACAACAAGAAGCAAGGATGCACAACGTCAAGCGGCCGCTCACGCTCTTCCTCGGCGCCGCCGGCGCCAGCATGAGCGCGAGCGCCGGCTACTTGTACATGGGCGACGACACGCAAGTCGCAACATCTTCACAAGCCTCAACAGCAGTCGTGTCATCGCCACAAGCGCACAGCAGCAAGCGACCGCACAAGCAACAGCAACACAACCAGCAACAACCGAAGGCGTTGTCCAAGAAAGAGCTGGGGCTCGACCAGAGCCTCGCGCGCGACTTTGCGTGCTGGATCTCCTCTGCGAGCGTCTACGCGGCGCGCCAGGCGTTCAACGCGTCCGCCACTCGCACAAGTTCAACAAGTACCACAACAACCACAGCAACAAGCGCCGCGAAGCTCATTCTAGCACCCGACACTTCTGTTGGTACCAAAAGAAGCGGTGATACCAATGGTATCAGTATCAACGCGGGTACCAACAGCAGCAACGTGTACCACAACCTGTTTGGCTGGCTCCAGGAGCTCACACCGGCAGCACACTGGGACGCGGAGAAGGTGATCAAGAGCTCGAGCTTCACGATGCTGCTCAATCTCATCTCTGGTACCAATGGTACAAGTGGCAGTGGCAGTGGTGGTAACCAGCTCTACCTCCGTGAGGAGCTGGAGCAGGAGCTCTTCCGAGCGGTCGGCGTGCTCGCCACTAACGCTCAATGCGCACGGGAGATCGCGGAGCGCGCAACCCGCTATGGCAAGCAGGCGCTGCTCAACTTGGCGCACTCGCACGAGGATGACCCACGCGTCGGCGCGGCGCTGCACAAGCTCGTGGTGCTGGACGACGCCGCCGGGTGCTCCTTTGGCCCCGCGAACCTCGTGTCGCTCATGTCGCTCGCAGTCGCAGCGGACGTGCCCGACGAGTACCTGGAGTTTGCACTCTGGGCGCTGAGCAAAGCTGCGTCACCGCATTCGATCGCGCCAAAGTACGAGTGGCGCAAGACGCTCTTTGGCGACGACGCGACCGCCAAGACCAAGCGCAAGCTGCTCACGAACGACAACCTCTGGGCAGCGGTACTGGAGATCGCGGACCAGCGCTCCGAGAGCGTGCAGCTGCAGGCGGCGAAGCTGCTCAGTGAGCTCAGCGACGACCCGCTGATCGGTAAAATCATGCTCAAGCACGAGAAGAGTGCTGAGGTGCTCATGCAGTGGATGGTGTCGTCCAAAGTGCCGCTCGTGTGTTCGGCGCTGGAGATCGTCGCAAAAGTCGCACACCAGGACGAAGAGCTCCGTGCGATGCTACTTGAGATGGGAGCGCTGGATGTACTGAGAATGCGCATCTTGGAGAACAACCAGGACTGCCGGATGACCGCCAAGCTGCTCAACGCCGTGCACTGCATCGCCGAGCCGTTGACAGGTGATTCGTCATCTTCATCTAGATTTGCGCTCGACCAGGACGCATTGTCGTTCGTGAACGACTCGGACGACGACCTGGACCACCCACTGCACCACGACGACTTCGTCGTGCCGCACTCGGTCACCAGGCAGAGTCAATACGTGGACGGCTGGATCGAGCTCTTCACGGCGTTCCTCAAGTCGGACGACCAGCACGTGCGCGACCAGGCGGTCAAGTGCCTCCACCAGATCGCGGAGAAAGGCGCGCACAGCAACCAGAGCAAGCAGGAGTGGCTCATCTCGATCCTGGACGCGGTGCTGAGCCAAGTGCCGCTCGAGATTGCGCGCGCGTCCACGAGCGTCCGCGAAGCCAAGTCGCGCACGCGTCCGATCGCCGGCCACGAGACGGAAGGCGCCAAGTACGAGGCCGCGCACGCCAAGGCGCTACGAGCATTGGCGTTTGTGCTGGGCAGGAAAGAGTGCCAGCAGGAGCTCGTGCGCCTCGGTGGACTGGATCTGCTCAAGTTGCTCATGAAGTCGGAGAATTCGCTCGTGCAGCGCGAGACTGCGCGCGTGCTGGCGAACCTGTTTACCTGCGACGACATGCACGAGGGCGTGCTGGCGTTCGCATTACAAGATGACGAGCTGACCCAAGTGCTCGAGACCTGGACCAAGTCCAAGGACATCCAGCTCCAGTCGCTAGCACACCGCGCGCGCTCGAACCGGAGGTACCAGAGCCATAACAACAGCAGCAGCAACAAGAACGCAAAGGGTAAGCGACGAAGAAACAGAGAACCCAAGGAGGAGAAGAGTGGGGATGGCGTCAAGTACCTCGATGGCGTGCACCCGCTGCACTTTTCATCGACACCCGACGAGTTTAGTATCAACAGCAGTACCAGAGATAGACATAGCTCGGACAAACCCAGTGAGCAGTACGACGTCGACGTGGTGTTCATCCACGGCCTGTTGGGCTGTCCGTACGAGACGTGGATGTGTGGCGAGGACGAGAGCACGGTGTGGGCGCACGAGTGGCTGCTGAACGACCTCAAGCGCGAGGGCCGCAACCCGCGCGTGCTCTCGATCGGCTATGACTCGCAGCTGCTGTCGTCCGACTCGGCGTGGCGCACCCTGGGCTTCCAGTGCACGAGCGAGGAGATCACAAAGAAGCTCGAGGCCGCACGGGTGGGTGGTGGAAGCACTGACGGTAGCAACAACAATCGCCCCGTCATCTTTGTGACCCACAGTCTCGGCGGCGTGCTACTCAAGCAGATCCTGCACGACTCGGCGGTGAAGACCAAGTCTAACGAGGAGAAAGATTTTAACACTAACAGTAGTCTGGTGGACAACGTGGCTGGCGTGATGTTCTACGGCGTGCCACACCACGGCAGCCCCGTGGCGCAGACGATCCGCGCGTTCCGTCCAAAGAGCCTGGGCATCGACCAGCACCCGGTGACTGAGCACCTGCACGGCACGCCACACTCGGAGATGCTCAACGACTGGTGCGCCGCGCTCTTTGAAGAGAAGGGCATCGCGGCACTGAGCATTGGTGAGACCGTGCCGTGCCGCCTGCCCGTCGTGGGCTTTGAAGCGCTCGTGGTGCCGCCCGAGTCTGCGAACCCAGGCTTTGGGGACTTCGTGAGCATCGCAGATGCGACCCACATGAGTGTGTGCAAGCCCAGCTCCCAGCAGGATCTGCGGTACAAACTCGCCAAGGAGTTTATCTCGAAACACGCAGACGCGAAGTTATCAATCGCAACATCGGAGCTCGATGTAGAATAAGGAGAAGGACGTGTAAATTAAGCAAGTGAATATTATTAGGCTAAAGCATGAAATAGCAATGTGTGGACTACGCCAATCAGCACTTGAGGGGTTCAAGCGCGTGGTCGCGTGGCCTTCGGTCTTTGGCATCGTCGAGACCCGCTCTCCCTACCCTTCTCGTGTTGAGAAAGCGAGCACCAGGCGATCTCTGGCGCGATGTAGCTCGAGAGAACGTCCGCGTGGGCATTATTGTCCCTCCTACGAGCAGCATTCCGTGCGTCAAAGAGACACCCGCCTGTCGAGTACTCGCACAACGCACCCAGGGCCTCGGCGCTGCCGCTCCGGGCAACATCGACCAGTGCACCAGCCGAGCAACCTTCGTTTCGATGCGTTCCTAGGTACCTGATTACCTCCACTTGACCCTCGATTGCCGCTTCACCCATCGCGTCCTTAGTGCAGCCTTCCGATCGATTTTCATGGAGGAACTTGATTACCTCGAGGTGTCCTCCCGTCGCCGCGAGGTCCATGGCATGGGTCGTGCAACCTTCGCGTCGGTTCCAGTGCAGAAACTTGACCATGTCTAGACGGCCATTGTCAGTGGCACTGTCCATCGCGATCGTTGTTCAGCCCTCGGAACGGTGCTTGTGGAGGAACTGGACCACATCCATGTACCCCAAGCACGCGGCGTAGTCCATGGCTTTCGTGGTGCAGCCCTCCGTCCTGTTGACATGGAGGAACTTCACGACGTCGAGGTAGTCGTTCAGTGTGGTACCGTCCATCGCTTTGGTCGTGCAGCCTTCCGTCCGGTGGGTGTGACGAAAACGCACAATCTTGAGGTGCCCGCATCTGGCGGCGTTGTCCATGGCCTCTGTTGTGCAGCCCTCCGCTCTGGTGTAGTGCAAGAACGACACCATTTCAAAGTGACCGCCCTCCGCTGCGTCATCCATTAGTTGTGGAGTGCACCCTTCACTGCGGCTTTCATGAAGAAACTTGACTACTCCCAAGTAGCCCTTTGCAGCCGCGCGGTCCATCGCCTTCATGGTGCAGCCTTCCGCTCGATTCTTATGCAGGAACTGGACAATGTCCATCGAGTCATCACCAGCGGCGTCATTCATCGCTTCCGCTGAGAACGAGTACCCATGCGCATGAAGCCATTTCACCATCGCAATGTTCTAGTCTGAGACTTGTCGATCCGCCATCGCATTCGAAAGCGCAATGCTCTCCGAAGGCACGTGAAGATAGAGCCACTCCGCTATGTCGACACGTCGAGCGTCAAGCACTCTGCACATCAAATCGACTTCCCACGTCCACTCGCTGTCGCGCACCACCAGCTCATGCACGAGCTGCAGCATCTTCAGGCTTCGTGTTCAGATCGCGCACTCCATGACAGTGTCAAATCGCACTTTGGCCAGCTCTCGGAATCGCGGCGTCGTGTAGATTTCGCGCAACGCCCTCAGCACTCGCTCGTTGTTCTCCATAATCGCGAGGTGCGGCAAGAGCCCGCATTCACGTGGGAACCAGTGTATAGAGAGCGGCGCCGGATACTTGCTCCGCATCGCTACTTCAAAGTCCAGCACGAAACGCGGTCAGCCCGTCCCGAAGCTTGTGATGTGGTAATAATAATGATAATGAGGTGTATTGAGGAACGCTTAAACGACCAGCAATATCCATCCCAAGCACTACCCCCCTGATGTGGTAGAAGAGACCACCCTGTGTGAACACGTGCAGTGCTGTCTGTGAACCAGATCGGGTCCCAAGACTCGGTGGCGCAGACGCTAAAGTCGTCTCAAGCACGACACACGGTGCTTCTTTTGCGGTGCAGGCTCCCATCTTGGTCAGTGCTCGCTGCCTTGTGTAGTGCGTGCTCTAATAGTGAATGCCTCGGTGCATCGACACTAGCGACAGTTGGTGACTTCGGAACTCGTTGCAGCATTCCGTCCAACTGATGTGAATGTAGCCATCTTGATTTTGGACCCGACTCAACGATCTCTCTTCAAAGCTGATACCTTGTGACCACTGTTATCTTGCTTCCATGTGACGTTGGTGTCGACAGAGATCATCGTCCTGTGTGAACACGTGCAGTGCTGACGCTGGACCGCGAAACTCGGTGGCGCAGATGCCGAAATCGCCTCAAGCACGACAGATTCTGCTCTTGGGGAGCAAGAGCCCATCTTGATCAGTGCTTGCTGTCTGACCGAGCGGTAGTCTTTTGTTTGGTACAGTACCAGTATGCCCGGTATTCTGCCTCTAGGAAAAACAATCTGCCCTTAGGTTTCCCTTTTCCGAATTGATCATTGAAGATGTGGTGTTGGGGAGCTTGTAACATATGCATGTGTGACAAAGCTCATAAGCGACTCTAGCGACCTGCTCCTATACAAAACTACACAAAGGTACATACAGGTATACATGTACCATAGGACTATTTTGATAGTCATTTGGGTGCGTCCAATCTTCTTATAACAAACAAACATCAAATGATTTTGGACAAACACTCTCAACCAATCAGCGCGCTGGAGTTTGCACCTAAATAGTGTTAGCCAATCATCATGCGATATCTAGAAAGGGCTAGGCTAATTTCATCTCCTTAAGTACGTGACCATCATTCTGCTAGCTGACGTGGAAGTTACTTGCAAAGTTCGCTTTCTGTGGTTAGTGTGCAGTAAAATACGGTACTATTTTCAACCGCGGATTTAGCTGAGAATTTTTAGACTTTAAGGATTTTATTGTTTGATCGATTTGCGGACTTTTCCGATTCATTCTTGCTCATTCCTCCCTTTTGCAATCGTCGTCACTTTCAGACAAGCAGACAAAAAGGCAAGCATGGCGGATTCTACAGCAGGAGCTGCTGAAGCAATTCCGCGCGACCTACAGGCGTACCTGGCGAAGCTCATGGGCGTGTGCGTCGTGAGCTACGCGGCCGTGGCCCTGCTCATTCCCGTGGCATCCAAGTGGCTGCCGGCGAAGCTCTCGGGCAAGGATCTCTGCAAGCGCGGCACCCCGGCTGGCGACATCCCCATGTACGCACGCCTTCTTCCCTTTGTTTCATGTCGCCTTTCTCTCTATATGCAGTATGCAGTTCTATGGCTGTGTTCGTCTGAGCTCACGTGGATGTGTGTATCTGTCTTGCTGCATGTGATGTTACAGCCCAGAGGCGCTGGGCATCGTGTCGGGACTCGTGTACGTCGTGGCGCTGATCGTGACGGTTCTCACTGTCGTCGAGGACCCAGACACCAAAGTGCGTGCGACCATCGTTAAAGAAATCTGTTGTTGATAGTGACGAGGGCACTACTAATCGGTTTCCACTACGCATATATGTACGTGCATTCAGCGCATGATGGCGTGGGGCATCCTGTCGATCTTGTCGATGATCCTGCTGGGCTTCTGCGACGACCTAACGGACCTGCGCTGGCGCCACAAGCTGCTCTACCCGCCGCTCGCATCGCTGCCACTCCTGCTCAACTACCCGGGGCTCACGGCGATCGTGCTGCCAAAGCCCGCGCGCTTCCTGTTCGCGAAGGAGACGCTGCTGCACTCGCTGTTGAACCCGCTGCTGCCGATCAGCGAGGGCGGCGAAGTGGTCGAGCTCGGGCTGATCTACTACGTGTACATGGGCATGATGGCGGTATTCTGCACGAACGCGATCAACATCTACGCCGGCGTGAACGGACTGGAGGCCGGGCAGAGCTTTGTGATCGGCGGCGCGGTCGTGCTGCAGAACGTCGTGCAGATCATCCGCGGCCATGACAACGAGAACTTCCACTACTTGTCGCTCATGTTCATGCTGCCATACCTGGCGACGACGCTCGGCCTGCTCAAGCACAACTGGTACCCGTCGCGCGTGTTTGTCGGCGACACGTTCTGCTACTACGCCGGCATGACGTTCGCGGTCGCGGGCATCCTGGGCCACTTCAGCAAGACGCTGCTGCTCTTCTTCCTGCCGCAGGTGCTTAACTTTCTGTACTCAATCCCGCAGCTTTTCAAAATCGTGCCGTGCCCGCGCCACCGCCTGCCCAAGTTCAACGCCAAGACCGGACTGCTCGAGCCGTCGACGATCACCCCCGAGTCCACGCGCTCGAACTACACAGTCATCAATCTGTTCCTGGTCGTGTTTGGCCCCATGAAGGAGAACCACCTGGTGCTCGCGCTGCTGGCGTTCCAGGTGTTCTGCTGCGCACTCGCGTTCTACATCCGCTACGGGCTCAGCAGCTACTTTTACGACTTTGTCCATTAGACTATTGGAGGGAAACGAGTGCGTCAGAAGAGAGACAAGAAGAACGTGGTCGAGCTTATAGTGAGCGAGTGAGCAAGAACTTCTAGGACGAACAAAACAACAATAGCGACCATGGGAGGTCCACGAAACTACTACCACAAATTCAAAATCTCGTGTCAGAGCCATTTCTTCACAACACACCGAATTGTTGTGCCAATGATAGAATACGTCCATTGGGCTCAAAGGCGACATTTAGTCCCACTTAACTTTGTCCCACTCGATCTGCGTCGCTGGCACGACGTCTCCGCTCGCCTTCAGAATCGACTTCTTCGGCGCGTGCACTTTGTTCGGGGGCGGTAGTTCAGCTGCAGGCACTTCGTCGTCCAGCACGGCTCCGTCCTCATCCGCAGAAACCGACTGGCGCGCGAGCGCTCTCGACCGCATCGTCGACAGCATGTTGACGACGCACACGTTCTTGTTGAATATGAGGATCTGCGGCCTGCCAAACAGCAGTCGCCCGATGCCGACTTCGTCACGACCGTCTTCGTCCCAGATCGACTGTTTGTTGGTGCTGCTATTGGTGGTGGTGCCCGCGGCACTACCAGGAGCTGCACTGATATCACCATCACCACCACCAGCTGCTTCCTTGGCACGTCGCTCTTCTAGCAGCTGTTGATGCTTCTTCAGTCCCTCCACGTGTTCACGGTTGATTTTCGCCGCCAGTGTGTCTAGCAAAATGGTCTGACGCACTGGACGCCGCGCATCCTCCGAGCCGAGCGAATTGAAACGCGGCAAGAAGATCACGTCTTCTTCGTTCTCCTTCGCTGCGGCCGCGGCTTCTTTTGCCGCCAGCTCCGCGTCCACTTCACCGGTCAGCAGCCGCCTCAGATGGTTGGTCATCACCTGCTTCTCTGTCATGTTCTTCTCGGCAGTCGGCGGTGGCGGCACATAGAGCGGCAGTGTGTCCACCGCGCGCAGCTCGCTCGAGTTCTCCTTGATGAGATCCTTCGCCGACATGTTGAGCGACCTGCGGATCACATTGCGCTTCCACGAGCGGATGATCCATTCGGCGAGGTCGCCCAGCACTTGGTCCACGTGTCCCATGGTCTGGCACACGTTCGCGATGCCTCGCAGCGTTTTCCCAATGTTGCTCTGCAAAACAGCGTCCGGCGTGACTCCAGGAAGCGCCGCGAGAACCTTTAGAATGAGCAGCGCACCCGAGTGCGTCATGGGCTTTCGCATCCAGATCACCAGTACTTTCTGCAGGCACGACAGCCCGCCCGCTTCGACAAAGCTCTCCAGTGCGCGCTTGGGCTTCACATTCCAACATCACACACGCCAACAAAGGCGAGCACAACATTAACAACTTCACATTACACTCCCCCAGATATCAGATACCCTTACATACAACACAGGCCACTTACTTTGATATCTTCGTTGTTGAGCACTGCGATCTGCTTCTCCGTGCGCATTTTCTTGATCGTGCTTTGCGCCAAAATGACGCACAGCACTTTACGGATGATCGTGTACGCTGCCGCGCGACTCGGGTATTTCATCTGGTTGAGCTGGATCTGCTCTTCTTCCTCCTCGTTTTCCTCTGGCACTTCAATGACCTCCAGTGCCACTTTGTTATCATCTCTACGCTCACTACTATGCTTGTGCTTGTGTTTCTTCTTCTTGGACGAGTGGGCGTCGTGTTCATGCGCCGCTCGCTTCTTACTGCTTTCATCTGCTTTCTTCTTCTCCGCCTCAATTCGCGTGGCTTCCACGTTCGCCTTCACTTCGTCGCGCGTCCACTCCAGGAACGAATCGTCCAAAAAGCTCACGCGGTACTTGTTCACGTCTGCAAAGTACGCCAGCACGGACCCCGAGACCGTGGATTTCTTGTTGTCGTAGCTCGTCACGGTCTTGGACACGGCGGCGCCGAGGAGCTGCTCGGGGTCTTCACCGCCGTTGTCACCAGTAATAGCGGCATCTGCACCTGTGCTGTCATCACCACGACTGCTATTACCACTCACCTTGATCACAAATCGCGCGGCACTGGACTCGTCCACCTTCTCGCAGTGGCCGTCGTGGAACACCAGCGTGTAGATACCTGTGTCCACGTCGTACTTGTCGATGTGGCCTGTTCGCCCCTCAAGTGGATTCGCGACGCGCATGCCAAGCGGGAACTTCTGCGGCGAGCGGATGCGTACCTAATCCACACGCAGCACACGGTCGATACATAGGCACATGATAAGCGCAACGGTAAGGCATATAGAGAGCTTGGGCGTGAGAGAAAGAGAGTCGTCGGCTGTCATGTTCGCACCATTCTTCCTGCTGCTGGTTTTCAACACTGCCGCATTTTGAAGGACGGAGCCAACGGCAATTTTCCTAGTTTAACGTATACCACGTCAAAAACACTGTATTTTATGTGAAGAGGGTTTGCTTCAAGAAATAAAATTATACAGGTGTGTATGAATAGCAAATACACCAATTATGTATAAATAGATTACCGTATAATACATGTTTATTAATTGTCATAATATTTGACACGGATGCGAGCGTTAAATAATCATCAGGATGATGCTGACGAAGTCACCAGATGGGATCAGATCTGAACGAGCGAGCGCGTCTTTCGCATCAAGGCACGAGCATGGCTGCACGCACGCGTTTGCATCACCACCCTTCCTTTCCACATACTTTTTACGCGATCACAGCATTCACAACGCTCTGAGACTCCATCGTTGCTACGGCTTCTTCAGCCGTCATCGTTGTCGTCTTCTTCGCAGCGCTCTTCGCGATGGAGATCGGCAGGGGTAAGTGAAATTCTGAGCCTTCAGGGTCGGCTCGAGGTGACGAAGCCGCGCTGGACGCTGTTGGTGTGTCGTACATCGGCGGCGGGGGTGGAGGTCCACGGCGGAAATGGTTCACTGGCGACGTCGGGTAGGGCATCGACATGGACGACATGCACGCATCCTCATGCATGCGGATGTTGCTCGCCTCGTTCGTCGTGATCGTCACTTCGCCGTCTGCGTCCACTTTGACGTGGTTGGTCACCATTTTCGACAGCTTGTACTTGCAGAGCGACTCGTCGTAGTCGAGCACGACAAACTCGCCGTTGTGGAAGTTCTCCATCTGCTCAAACTCGCTGATGCGGTACTTGAAATAGCGCGTCAGGATCACGCGGATCGCCACGCCGTGGGTCACCAGCACGTAGTTCTCTTCCGACATTTTCTCAAACATCCGGTGCAGTGACTCGAGAAACGACGAGACACGGTCAAAGACGTCGGCGGGCGACTCGCCGCTCGGGAATCGGTAGAAGAACGAGCCGAAGCGTCGGCGCTGGGCTTTGCACTCGCGGATTTTCAGCGGCTCCTGGAAGTTGCCAAAGTCCTGTTCGCGGATGCGCGGCTCCTCCGACCACGGGATCGCGTGTGCGGTTTCTTTGGTCCACGCCTTCTTGATGCCTTCAAACGTTTCGATCGTGCGCACATACGGCGACACAATGAAGCGCTGTTCACAGTCAACGCATTCACAGACACATATCAAACTGTAGTTAGTAAACACTAACCCACATTCATCACACATCTTACAGAGAGAAACCAAATAAATAACGTACCACCGATTCGTCGCCAACGATCTTCTTGATGGACTTGCCCGCAGCGACCGCCTGTTCGTAGCCGAGCTCGGTCAGATGCATCGCGTTGTCCGGCACGCGGCAGTAGAGCAGCGGGTCGATGTTGCCCTCCGACTCGCCGTGGCGCACGAGGATCAGGCGCTTGGGGAACCCGCAGCGCTTGCTTTTCTTCTCGCCATCTGCTTCATCGGCGGCGGTTGCTTGTTGCTGCTGCAGGCGCTGGCTGCAGAGGAAGCCGAGGGCGGCGCCGACGGCGAGCGCAGTGGACGCGACGCTGACGATCTGCGCGGCGTTGAGTACCATGGCTCTCTGGTATGGCGTGTGGGGCTTCTTCTTGGTCTTCTCTGGTGGTGGGTGGTGGCGCTTGTGCAGGACGCGGCAAATTGGATAATGAGGCTATGTGTTGCATGAGAAAAAGATAAGATGGCTGAGTGGGTTTCTTCTTTGTTTGTTCCACGATTCGATTGGCTGAAAATGTAGAGTCTATTTTTCTTTTTCAGCGAATTATATTGGAAGGAAGGGTCGGAGAGCGCGCTGATTGGCTGTAGCTTGTCTTTGTCAAACGAAGAGGGACAGGTTGTAAAAAGTGAAGATTTCAACAGGGTTATATGAAACCGAGCCAAAACAAGGTACGACAGTACTCAGGTACTGACTCTTCGAGTGTGTGTCTTTTCCAACAGCGCATCACCAATCACAACGGCACGATGAGGCTCCGGATCACAATACAATTTCCAGCGCATGCGTGGTCAGGTTGGCTCCAATCTCGCGATTAGCTCCATAGAGGGCGAGCATTACTACAGTATAACATGTGAGACCTAAGACCCTTTGCGGGTGAGTTCTGGTTTGTAATTCTGGGTGCGTGGTGCTGGCGACCAATAATCCATTAGAAATTTTAGTTGCTGGGGTGCAGCAGATCACGCGCATGTTCCCATCTCCCTCTTCATCATTATGAGAAGAATACAGTATCCAGAAACACAAAAGTCCTCTGGATGTGCGTGGACGCGCAACATGAACGAGGATGGAGTATCGAGAAACTCTTCTGAACTCTGGGAGCTTTGGCATCCAAACTGACTTGGTTTTCATTGTTTTTTACAGTGTATGGCTACAGCACGCATGTCATGTGGGTCCAACTCTCTTCGTCGCCTGCACACGAGCTGGCGAAAAGCAATCCCTTGCATCCTGGCAATGAGACCCTTGCAGCAAAGACAGTATCGCTGGTCGTAAAGTTATGGCCTCCGGTATCCATCCGTATAGAGCACTTCAAACCTGAACCCAACGCTCGCACGTCACCTCGTCAATTGCTTTGCGTTGATCGGCCTGTCGTTTGACACACTGGCCAAGGGCGGAACTGAATTTGGCTGTTTGTTCAATTGAGACTTGTCGCCAAATCTAGTCAGCAAAAGACCATCACTCGTCGTGGTTAACTGAACGCAATGGGCGACTGGACCATCTGACGACCACCACTCACACGACTTTGAGGAGCTCTTTTGGCAACCGGGATGCAGAGAACTATTAGCCAGGATCATCGCAAATATTTGCATGCATCTCTCTCTCATGTATTGAGCCAGAGAGTTTATAAGTGCGTACATTTGGCTGTGCTACCTAACTACTCTCAGAGGTTGAACTGCGCGAGAGCGATCGCAAACGCTTGGATCGGCGTCAGCGGTGCGCGGAAGTCGAGGTGGAACTTCTTGTCGTCTACTTTGCCAAACTGGAGGCACACTTCTGGATCTATTTTGCTGTTGTCTTGGCCGGTAGAGCACACCAGCTGGAAGTTCTTGACCGAGGGCACCGACACGCGGCCGTTGAAGTTGAGGCGGTAGAAGCCGTTGTCGAACACGGGTTCCTTGTTCTCAAACACTTGCAGCGAAGCCGGAGTCACGGACGACTCGTTCTTGAACATGTCGATCAGCAATGAGAACGACGTGGTGCTCTCTCCGACAGTTAAGCCTTCGATCTCCTTTCGCTTCGAGGAGAGCGCCGGGAGGATCACGTTCAAGCGACGCGGCTCCGAGGAACTCGTGCTGTTCCCAAAGAGAATCGCCCCCAGCTCCGTCTTGTGGCTCAGGTTGCCCACCAGCACGTTCTTCTTCTTGGAAAAGTTCGAGCGCAGCTTGCCGATGTAGTTGCCGCTCTTCTTCGTCAGCTTGGAGCTCAGCGCAGTTGTGCGTGTCATGTCAAAGATGTGGTAGTTCGACGTGCGGTTCTTCAGCTGCTTCTCGGCCATGAGGATGAGCTGATCCTTGATGAAGAAGTGGTAGTGCGGATGCAAGAGCGTTTTCACGCGCACAACGTGTCCTTGGAGTAGCTGCGTTTCGGAACCAGGGAACACAGCGAGCTTCGAGATCCGAGAAAGATCGACCGGGATGATGTTCGGGGCTGGTTTCCCACTGGCAGCTGGGGTAGCCACAGCAGCTGCACCCGCGCTCGTCGACTTGATCGTCTTGGAATTGGCCTCGTCACTCTCGCTTTCGTTCGACTGCTGCGCTTTGCGGTGGTGCTTGCGAGGTGACTCGGGTTCTTCGCGCCCCTTGCCGTGCTTGCTGTAGTGTCTGGCCGCTGTGCCTTGGTCACAGTCCTCCTCCTCATCGTCATCGTCATGGTCGTCAGTCAACGAAGAAGGTCCATGGCTACTTGCTCGGTCCCACTCGTTCTCTCGGTCACGAGACGCATTCGACTGCGGCTTCTTGCCTTTCGAGCCCGAGCTGCTTCGGTCGCCCCCTTCGTCAGACGAATACGAAGAGCAGCTGGAGTACCGGCGGCGGCGGATCTCGTCGTTGTCGTCCTCGCAGTCGTCGAGACGGAACGGCACCACTTGGTTCTGCTCGCTGTCTTTGCGCGGCGGTGAGTGACGAGGTGGCGCCAAGGAGCCTCTCTTGGAGTAGTTGCCTGACCGCGCTGGGTTGACCTCCACAGGAGTTCGTGTCGTGCGTGCGCTCATGGTTGAAATAGCTGTGCTCTTGGTGCTTCTTGGCTGACTCGTTGTGAGCTGAACGGGCTTTGTGGAGAAATGAGTCCAATCGCCACCCCAAGGCAGGTCGATGAGAAAGGCGAGAAGAAGAAGCAGAACCCAAAGATAGGAGGAATTCGTATCCCCCACCGTGAAAAAGCGCCGAGAAGCGCGTTCTTCGACGCTAAACTTGGAGGAGATCAGACGAAAAAGGCCAGTGGACCCAGGTCTCCCTCGATCTTTTCGTTCCAGAGGCACCTTGGAGCAATCAAAATCCGAGCAACAGGGTTAATTCTGGACATCCGAGCGTAAACATAGAGGTCTGCCGACAATTTCTTCTTATAAGTAAGTAGCAGCCTCTCGGCTGGACACCCTGACTCAAAAGGCATGAATCACAAGGAGCAGGAGCGCGCGTGGATCGAAGCCCGGAAGCTCAAACTCGTGGGCTCGGTCTTGGCGGCGAGCGACCAGGAGCTGTTCATTGAAGCCACGTTCGAGACCCACTTTGGTCGCTTCTTCCGGCAGAAAGAGTTCTGGAAACCTTTTGAGCAGGCCTGCTGCGCTGTGTTTGAGGGGAAGCCATGGAGCATGGAGCGGCAGTTGATGCTCGCGTTCTCGCTCCCGCAGGAAATCAACGCCAAGGATCCTCGGGTACGACAATATGACTCATTTATTCAACAGTGTTGTACCTGGCTATTATAACCTGGATAGTGTTCAATGGTGGGGAGCGCAGGGTGAGACCATGCTGACGCTTGCAGCGGCTAACAAACGAACCGAGGTCGTGAACATCCTCTGCCAGATCAAGGCCGACCCAAAGATCGAGAATGCCAAGGTAGTCCAGTTCCCGCAGCTGTGTAGCTTATGATGCCTGAGTGTTGACTTGGGTTCTTCACACCCTCTTGTTGTAGGGCTGGTCGACTGTGCATGTGGCTGCAGCGTACAACCAGACCGAAGTACTCAAAGTGTTGCTCGCGCTGGGCATCAGCGTGAACGAGCCGGACTCTCGACTGGGGTACACACCGCTGCACTTGGCGGCGTCGGTCGACAATGTCGAAGTGCTCCAATGTCTCCACGAATCGGCAAAAGCGGATTTCACAAAGAAGGCGCGCAACGGGTTCACGATTCTCCACGTCGCGTCGGCCCACGGCTCAGAGCGGTGTGTCAAGTTCCTCATCGACACGTTCCCCGATTTGAAGTACCAGAACGACGCGATCCTGAGCGAAAGCCCCGCGCACAAGGCAGCCAAGTACCTGCACCCGCAGATCTACAAGCAGCTTGTCCAGCGTGGCGCGCGAGACGACCTCGAGAATCTTCAGGTGGGTAGGTCCCTGGGTTTGCTTTGATTTGTCGACTAGCTCAAGCGTTTGAGCTGACCAGGGATTTATTCATTCATCAGGATGACACTGCGGACGACCTCGTGACTTTCAACTCACGGTACTGCTACTAAGTAGGCATGATCGAGTATTAGTATATTTGATCTTCAAGCCATTTTTCAAATGCAATCGAGAGCCAAATTCGGAGTAGATACGAAGAGTGACGGCCACCAATACTCAGAGTGGGGGGTCGTTGAGTCAGTTCCTGTCAGGATGGTTGAACCAAATTCTGAGTGGGCCAGCTGATGTATCGTCCAAGCCGCACGTGAACAAGTCTGCATTGTCAGTGTGTTCCTGCAGGGCGACCTGTTCCGCCGCGTCACAAGCTCCGAAGACGGCTGATCGCAGTTTGTACTGGATTTTGAGCGCGCGATGCGGGGTGCGCAGCTGCCCCCGACGTCACACCCTTTTCCGCGCACGAGTGGCTTTTTGGCGCATCTCGCAATCATGGAGAGCAGCAACAAACGAGTTCTCCGAGCGCTCTACAAGATGTACAAGTCGCCATAGTACCGGAATTTGGCCAATGTGCAGTTCGACCAAGTCATGCGCTGCGCGATCTGAGCGAAGGATGCACAACCAAGCTGATGGATCGGGCGGCAGCAACTGGCAAATTCGAAGTTGTGCCGTTTTTGCACGAGAAATCGCTCGGAGGGCTGTAGTCCAGACGCCATGGACGACGCTGTACGCTTGGGCTACTTGGAAAATGGTAAAGTTCCTCCACAAGAACCGTTCGGAGGGCTGTGCGACGAGAGCGATGGACAAAGCTGCCGAACACGGTCGACTGGAGGTGGCGAAGTTTCTGCACTTCAATCGGAGTGAGGGATGCACGGTCGATGTCATGGACCACGCTGCGAAGTGTGGACACCTCGAAGTAGTCAGGTTCTTGCACGAGCATCGGTCCGAAGGCTAGACGGAGGTCGCGATGAAAAACGCTGCCAGTGGGAATTTCTTGAATGTCGTCAAGTTTCTTGGGGGGCATCGACAGGAAGACTATGCAGCTGACACACTGAATCATGTCGCCAAGTTCGGAAGCGCTGAAGCCCTGCGCGCTGTTTGCGAGAACTCCACAATTGGATGCCTCTTCCTAGCTTCCAGGGTTGACAGCTTCCTGAGGGCAATGATTCGAATAATGTGCATAATTCGGTAGTGCGTCACACCAAAAATTCTCTTATTCGGTAGCGATTTCGAGAGGGTTTTTTTAATCGAAAGTGGGTGCACAACAACGTAACCCTCGCAAAAAAATCCACTTCAGGTTACATCGTACCCATAATCCTCCCCATCATCCCCTGTCACACACACTCACACTCACAGTGAAACTGCCAGCAACGTAATCAGGACTGGTTACCCTCCCACTGTAACCGCTCCTTCCATCCTTCCTTCCACGCTTTCCCTAGTTGAGCCATTTCCGCAATTGACCATCAAGCAAGCAAGCGGCAAGACGATCGAGGGAGACTCCGCAAGATGGACGTGCAGTACGACGGACAGCACGCGCTGGCGGCCGCGGCCAACGGCGACTTCCCGCTCGTGGTGCTGCTCTGGGGAATGGCCATGGCCGCGCAGCCGGCGCCCGCGGACCTGCTGACGCTCACGGATGCCGACGGCAACGGCATCCTGCACTACGCGGCGGCGGGCGCGGTGGACTCGACCGACACACTGCACTTCCTGTTGCAGCAGGCGCAGGCCTCGGGACGCGACATGCTGGCGTTTGTAGACTGCCGTAATGCGGCGCGAGAGACGCCGCTGATACGCGCAGCGCATGCCGGTAACCTGCGCATCGTGGACACGCTACTGAACGCCGGAAGAGCGAATGTGCTGAGCAAAGACGCGCAGGGCAACACACCGGCGCACCATGCAGCCGCGCAAGGCCACCTGTGGGTACTGCACTTCCTCCTCGAGTACGAGAAGCGCACGTTTGCTGTCAAGGATGCGCCGCTGTCGTCACTTGGTGGCAAGTGCAACAACAAGTGCGACGTGCTGTACTACACGTGCTTGAAAGGTGAGTGATTGTTGCTTGTTGTTTGGCAGTTGGAAACTACAATATGGATTTGTACTGACGCTGTGCAATGTTGTGTTATGTACTATGGCATGTAGAACACAAGGCGATTGTGCAGTATTTGCTGAAGCGCGGGTACGACCCGAACCAGCCCGATGCCGATGGCGCGACGTGTCTCGACCTCGCGCAGCAAAAAGACGCGCCGTGGATGGTCGATCTACTCTCTGGCGAGAAGAGCTCGTCCGAGGTGAGTTCCATGTCATCTTTAGGCGAGTGCCTACGTCGTTAGTCACCGCGTGACCATGCACTAACAACAGTGGCTCTACTTCTTCATTTTATGATCATTATAGGAAGCACCAAGCTCATTCCGAGAGACTCGCGTGACCATCACGCTGCTGTACACGGGCCTCGTCTTTGCGATCCTGTCGACGAGCTACTTCTTCCCCTGGTGGCTCGCCGTACCGCTCATCCTCGTCGTGCTCACCAAGTCGCTTGCTGGCTTTCGTCACGGAGGTGGAGGTCACAGCCATGGAGGCGGTCACGGCCATGGTGCGCCGGCGAAGAACCCTGAGGCACTGCACCCTTCCAAGCGCGATGCGATTGTTGCTGCGAATGTGGAGCTCACAAAAACTCCAGCCTCAAGACGGTCGTCAGCTGCTTCTACTTCTGCTTTTACGATCAAGTCGCTGCTCAAGCCTCAGTCGGAGATGCCCATGGGCATCTGGCTCGCGTGGGTGTGTCTCTTCACGCTCTTTTACGTCGTGCTCTGGGTCGACTCGGACTACAAGTCGATCTCGACCAAGTACACGGCGTTCCTGGTCGTGATCCTCGTGTTCCACGTCATCATGCTCGCAATCTGGCTGCGGCTCGCGTTCTTCTGTCCGTCGGACCCGGGTGTCGTCACTTCTTACCATGACGACATTGATCAGATGTTGCGCGACGCTGCGGATGGTATTCCGTTGGACATTGCGACCTACTGCCGCACGTGTCTTGTGCTCAAACCCATGCGCTCCAAGCACTGCGGTAAATGTGGCGTGTGCATCGCGCGGCTTGACCACCACTGCACGTGGATCAACCGCTGCGTGGGCTACGGCAACCACCGGATCTTTGTGATCTTTCTGCTTTTGCAAACGGCCACGCTCTTTGGGTACGTCTCTCTCTCGATGATCGTGATCTACGAGAAGATCCAGGACCTGTACGATATTCGCGTGAGCTTGAGCGGTGATGACGGCAGTGGTAGCGGCTCCAATAGTACCAGCACCAGTACCAGCATGGACTCGATGGATATATGGACAACTGTGCCGGCTTTTATCAGCAACTACTTTCTCGTCGTGATGGTGTTCGCCTGGGGTCTACTGGCGTTCATCGCGCTCTCACTCATGACGAAGCAGCATCTCGTAAACCTCGCCAAGAACTTGACGGTAAACGAAGAGATCAACTGGCGACGATACGCGTACCTCACAGGGAAGACAAATGGCACGAGCGCCTCCGGTGCAAAGAACGTCGTGTTCTCAAACCCGTTCGACCGCGGCGTGAAGAAGAATGTCAAGGAGTTTTTCTCGCGCTCCGGCAAAGAGACGGTGGACTACCAGAAGATCTTCAAGGCGCCATCGGAACACGGTTATGCGACTGTCCCAGAGGCACATCGAGCTGAGAGCAAAGACATCCACTTTCGCGGCGTGGAAGCAGTTTAAATAATAACCCCCTTCTAGATTTTGGGGGCTTTGTCTATGCTTACCTAGTTGCCAGTTCAACTCACTCTTATCTATTTGTCTACAGGCACACAAGACACTCAAGACGCTCTATTCGATAGTACTGTACCTAGCAACAGAGCCAGGGGTGACAAAAGAGCTCTTCGACGGTAATGCGCGACCGCGGGTCCGACTCCACCATGCGCTCGATGAGCTGCGTCGCGGCTGACGACACGCCGTGGCTCGACAGGGTCTTCTCAGCGCTCTGCCAATGGAGCACCGTCGTGTCCTGCATGCTGAGCGCACGGTATCTCGATGCACGCGTGAAGGGCTGCCTGCCCGTGAGCATCTGGAAGAGCACGATGCCAGCACTGAACACGTCGGCAGCAGGCGTTGGCGGCTCGTCGACAAACAGGATCCGCTCGGGAGCGATGTACCCGGGCGTGCCGACCATCATCACTCGCTGGTGTTGCTGCTGCAGTGGCATCACCGTCCTCTGTGACTTTGCCTTCGTCTTGTGCTTGAGCCTGGGATCACCCTGGCTAGTGTTGATTGCGATACTAGAAGAAGAAATGTCGAATGCGCCGCCAAAGTCGATCACTCGGACGTTCGACACGTCCGTGAGCAGGATGTTCTCGAGCTTCAGATCGCAGTGCACGACCCCAACCGCGTGGAGTGCATCAAGCGCCTCACACAGCTGTATCAGTACCAAGCGGGCATCGGATTCACTGAGCGTGAGCTGCTGAGTCGGTTGTTTCTGCTGCTGCTGCAGGAACTGGAGCAGGTTCTTGCCTGGGAGCTTTGGCATTACGATGCGCACGTCCCTCGAAGTCTCGATCACGCGGTACTCCAGGATATGCCGTAGCGCTGAAGTAGATGCTGAAGTCGACGACGAAGCCACGGCTTTGAACAATTTCTTCAACACCAAGATCTCCGTACACGAGCCGTTGTCCACGCGAACTCTCGGGAGCACCTTGATCACGAATTCCTGGTCCATGGGCACGTGGCGAGCAACTAGCACCGTCGCCATCGCGTCTTTCGACAGGCACGAGGTCTCCTCGACGTCTTTGATCCAGCGCGCGTGAGCCATCGTGTCGTGGATCAGCTTGAACCAGATCGAGGCATCTGCAGGTGTCACGAAGCGGATCTTCAAGCGAAAGTTGTCCGTGTTACTATCACCGCTAGTACTGCTCTTGAGCTTGAGTCCGTTTGGACCCGAGTGCACGCACGTGAGGTTCATTGCGAGATTGAACTTGACAGCGCTCGCGTCTGATTCAGCAGGGGTTTTGCCGCAGATCGTGAGCGTTGGGGGCGCTCGAGGAGATCCATTGGTGGTGTTGTTCATGTGCAAGACGATCGTCTTGGTCTCGAACTTCTTGAGCTTCCAGCGCGTTCCAATGAGCACTTTGACCCCGCGCGCAATGTACTGATACCGGAGGATCGGGAGCTCGTCTTGCTGCTGCTGCTGTGATCTCGATCTGCCTGACTGGGTCGGGATGTTCCTGTGTGAGAGTCGTGTCTGCTGGTGCTTCTTATGCGCGTGCTTGATGAGCACTTGAACCGGTGAAGACGACGACAGACAGGATGAAGACGAGGAGGAAGAGAATGAGGAGTGCGAGCGCAATGGCGGCGTGTTGTTACGCGTGCTAGTTGGTCGTGGCGCGTTGGCGATTGGCTCCGCACACCGTTGGGCGAGGCATTTGCTTGGTGACGCCGAGGATACTACGTTCGTTACGGACGACGAAGACGCATTTGCGAGCGAAGTCCGTCGCGATTCCTGGGCTTTTGTGGGCATCGGGGCCACCAATGCGGTCATGTTGGCTGGGTTTCTGGTATTCACATCACACGTCACTGCTGCTGCTGGTGTTACTGTTGGCGCATTCGTATTCATATCCATGATGGAGCTGGTCGCAGCGCGATAGACGGAGGTGGAGATTGAATGGCGGCGGCGCATTTGGCGCTTCTGCGGCTGTGTCTGCAGGGCTTTCTCGTGTTGTGATGGGACTGCTGCTTTCGCCATGAGGACGCCGGCCGAGAGGTGGTAGTCGCTCCCATACGGGGTGGTGCGGCGTGATCCTCCGGTGGCTCCTGCGCCTGGCGCCTGCATGAACGCGAGCATATTCGCCCGCTCTCTTCTTTCTTCTGCCGGCGTGTTCGTTCTCAAGTGGATGGATGGATGGCTTCGTTCTGAGCGGTGCGTGTCACGATTGCCTCGAGCGGGAGATCGCACCAAACAGTCAAGCCGTGATGAGGATGGATGCAAGCGACGATGATGGTTGGTGGAGTTGAAGGTGATGGGATGGGGGGGCGAGAAGGAAGAACAGCAAATGGACTCACTGCTCTATGTGCCAATCGAGAAGTGTCCCTTCGCTGAGAAAGGCAACTGGCTGAGAAGAGAAGCGATGGTGGGATGCGCTGTCAGTGAATGGATTCACTCGTTCTTCTCAAAATGAGACCGCGAGTGACTGGAACGGAAGGAAGAGAACGAGAGAGAGAGCCAACGCGAAGGCCGCTCTGTCTGTTTGGGGGAGGGTTTCGCGTACGAGTTCGCTGTTAAAAATAGAACGATGAGGGACATTCGGAAAATAGAAAACCAAGCACGAGGCTGGAGGCTGCAGCCTGCATGACGCTTTTGTCATCGAGTGGCTGATCCGGTTCGTGTGGGTGGAAGAACGCAATGGATCACCCATAATCCATTGTGCGAGTGGACTGACGGCGACGCGACGTTTCATGGCCCCTTCCACCACATTGCATGCCAATCACTCATCAAATCAGTGAACTTCAAGTCCAAAAGGATATTTAAAAATAGCGAGAAAGTCGGGGAATTTATTTATACAGGTCCTTTCACTCGTTTACACTTCGTATCTTCGTATCTGATAGAGCCATATTTGACAGGGTACGTATTTACATAGTTTTTACCTTTAGTGATAGATACATGTGGAAATAATATATATATGTTTTATAAGGAGGTCTGAAATCCGCATTTCCTGGAATAAATTAAATCTAAACGAGTGTTGCCAAATACAAAGGTAATAATTTACATATTAGAGGGGCATTTGCAGCTCAGCAATGACGCTCACTCTTGGAAAGATGACGAAGGTCACAAGCGGAAAACCCACACGACTCAGACTCACTCCGCCCCTGAACAGCGACCGCCAGCAGTCGGTCTGTGTTACATTCGGACAGGAAAGACACAAGCCACCGTGGCTCGTCGACGAACGAGAGACGTGGCAAAGTGGACCTTTTCGCGAGGCTTCCGCGTGGCACATCCACCTGTCAGCGATCCACTTCGCCACACACATGGCGGTCAACATCCCGAGCCCATACCTCCTCTGCGATGGAGGTCAACTGCATCTGCCACCCCAACTGACACAAGCAACGCTGATTGCACGTACGCTGCTCCCGCAGAAACCACAAACACCATGGGGGGTGAGCAAGCCGCTAAATCGCCCCCTTCCTCTCGACGGGAGGCTTCCACGTTGACTTTCTCGCTCTCATTGAGCTCACTCTGTAATCGTCAGTCTCCTCCGCACAAGCACCACCGCTAGAAGCCCAGTCCAGTCACTCAGTCCACCTGCCAGCCATGCGCACCAGCCACTGGGGGATCTCTCTCCTCGCCGCCACCAGCGCAGCACTCGCAGGCTTCTCGTCCGCTCAGAATGCGTCCACGAATGCCTCGACAACGCGAACCGAAGACTCGTCGGTCGTGCTCGCTGTGGACGACAGCACCTGCGTGTACAAGCTCAACAAGCTCTCGTGCGTGCCGGCGGCCTACTGCTCGTACCAGTATCACTTTGGGGACACGACGTTCGACCAGTCCTGTCGCATCGTCGCGGCCGAAGTCGGGCGATTGCCGCAGCAGCTCCATTTGGCGTACGCCGGTGCCGTCGCTGGAACCAGCATGACCATCTCCTGGACCACGTACACGCAGGTGACGGACTCCAGAGTCTGGATCGGCGCGTCGGCTTCCTCGCTCGTGCTCTCGGACGCCGCGGTGGAGGTGAGCAGCTACTACCAGGAGGGCAAGTACTCGCTCTACTCGTACCACGCGACCGTCAAGTCCCTGAGTCCGTTCACCAAGTACGTTTACAAGGTCGGCTCGCTCTCGCTGCCGGACTTCCAGAGCCAGCCGAGCTCGTTCACGACCGCGCGGGCCACTGACACGACCGACACCTTTGAGGTCGCAGTCTACGGCGACTTTGGCGCGGACAAGAACGCCAAGGAGACGCTCGCGTACGTGACCGACAAGCTGCTAAGCCCAATTGGCAGAGTGGACTTCATATACCACGTTGGCGACGTCTCGTACGCCGACAACGCGTTCCTGAGCGCGTCCGAGTTCTTCGGGTTCTTCTACGAGGAGACGTACAACCGCTGGATGAACTCGCTCACGCCCGTGATGAAGACGCTGCCGTACATGGTGCTCGTGGGCAACCACGAGGCCGAGTGTCACTCGCCGTCCTGCATCATCTCGGGTTCCAAGAAGAGCCAACTGGGCAACTACACGGCGTTCAACGCGCGCTTCAAGATGCCCTCGGCCGAGAGCGGCGGTGTCAAGAACATGTGGTACTCGTTCGAGTACGGCCCCGCGCACTTTGCGTCGATCTCGTCCGAAACCGACTACGCCACGGCGCCGACAAACTCGTTCACTGGCCGCAAGTACGGCGGGTACGGTGACCAGCTCAAGTGGCTCGAAGCCGACTTGAAGAAGGCGAACGCGAACCGCGCCAACGTACCCTGGATTATCGTGGGCATGCACCGCGCCATCTACACGCTCGACCAGTGCGACGCACGAGGTGTGCCCATTGGCGAAGCGCTCCCGGTACAACAGGGCTTTGAGGAGCTCTTCCTCAAGTACAACGTCGACGTGGTGGTCGCAGGCCACGTGCACACGTACGAGCGCCACTACCCGATCGCGCGCAACAAGCCGGTGCTGGACGGCGTCTCGGCGGACAAGAAGACCTACACGAATGCCAAGGCGCCCGTGTACATCACGAGCGGCGCGGCGGGCAACAGCGAGGGGCACCAAACCTACAAGGTATCCGATATCCCGTGGAACGTGTTGACCAACATCCAGGACTACGGCATCTCCAAGCTCAAGGTGAACCGCACGGCGCTCACGTGGAGCTACATTGCAACGGGCACGGGCGTGCAGATGGACGAGTTCACAATGCTGAAGAAGTAAATAGCAAGCGCTGGATTGTTGGTGGCCTTTTGAACGCCTAGAAAACTGTGATATTCCGTGAAAGTCGTGACGTATACTGTAGATGAACTATGTTGGCAGGCTAGATCTCACACACACTACTTCAGAAGACCCCCCAAAAGAGACCCCGAATCAATCCGACCGCTTGCGTTTCTGGCAGGGCCAAGGACTCCCGTTGTCCTTATGCTGGGCAATCGAGCAGCTCACTACGCCAGGATCGATGAAATTCATGAGAACCTCCACATTTTTGTACGCTTCCTCCAGATGCGCTTTCTCCCTTGCGTCAAAGAGGCACCCGCTGGACGAATGCTCGCACAGAGCGCGCACAACGCCCGAGCTGCGATACCTGGCAGCACTGGTCAACTGGTCAGGCGAGAACGCGTCGAGTCAGTGGGTTCCTAGAAACGCCACAACGTCCACACGCATGCTCTGAATGGTATTTTGCATCGCCTTCCTGGTGCAGCCCTCGGAGCGGTTCTCACGGAGGAATTTGACAATTTCCAAGTGACCCCGGCCAGCCGCGTCGTCCGTTGCATCGGTAGTACACCCTTCCGAGCGATGTTCATGCAGAAACCTGACCAGCTTCAAGTCGCCGTTGGCTGCCGCCTGATCCATGAGCTTGGTCGTGCACCCTTCGCTTCGGTTGAAGTGGAGAAACTTGGCCATTTCCAGGTTGCGGACTGACTTGTCCATTGCTTTCGTTGTACAGCCTTCCATTCAGTGCTCGTGAAGAAACTTGACGACCTCTAAGTGACCACTAGAAATCCGCTGCCATGTCCATCGGGTTCGTTGTGCAACCCTCGCTGCGGTTCTCGTGGAGAAACTTGACGGCCTTCAGGTGGCCGTGCCCCGCTGCGTTGTCCACCGCCTTCGGAGTGCACCCTTCCGTTCGGAAGTAATGGAGAAACCTCACAATTCTGAAAAGCCCGTGCTTGACCACCCAGTCCATCGCGTCTGTTGTGTACCCTTCTCGCCGATTTCGATGTAGAAAATAGACTACTTTGATGTGGCCATTCGCAGCAGCGTCATCCATCACCCAGGTGGTGCACCCCCACAATCGGTGCTCGTGCAGGTACTGGACAACGTCCAGGTAGCCATGCGCGGCGGCTTTATTCATTGCTTTTGTTAAGAAGGAGTACTTGTATTGCGCGGCGATGGGCTGTCGCTCGGGGTGTCGTGTGACGACATCGTAGATAGACCCGACCCAGCGCGACATCGCCTCCGGGGGGTAGTGCTTGGGGTGGATATTGCTGGTCGTTTAAGCGTTCCTCAATACACCTCATTATCATTATCATTATCAAAGGAATACTCGTGCTCGTGAAGCCACTTCGCAGTTGCAAGGTTGCCACGCGAAGCCTGCCGATTGGCCATATGATCGGAGCCCTCGATGTTTTTCGAGGGCGTGTGCTGGAAGAGCCACTCCATGATATCGAGCCTTCGGATCGATTTTCGTGCAAGAACCTGACTACCTCAAGGTGCCCGCGCTTCGCAACGTGATCCATCGCAGCGGCCGTGCATCCCTCACTCCGATTGAAGTGCAGGAACTTTACCAGCTCCAGGTGACTATGCTCCGCAGCTCTGTCCATCGCTTTCGCAGTGCAGCCCTCGTTTCACTAACGCAAAGTCCCACGAAAAGCTTGACCATCTGCCATGCTATCGAAAAGCTCGACGCTTGTTAGAGGCGCGTGCTAGTCGAACCACTCTATCATCTCCAGATCACGAGTGCCAACTACTTTGAGCATCAAATCGACTTCCCACGCCCACTCGCTATCGCGTGTCATCAGCTCGCGCACCAGCTTGAGCGTCTCCAGGCCCTTTACCCAAATCACGCAGCTCATGAGTTCGGTGAACTGCAACTTGGTCAACTCTTTAACTGCGGGATCTCGCGCAACTCGTACAGCGCCGTCAGCACTCGCTTGTTGTTTTTCACGATCGCAAGGTGCAGCAGACGCCCGTCGACTCGAGGAAACTCTGGAAGAGGAGAGCCGCGAGCTTCCATCCATGTCGCATACTCAAACATTCAGCACAAAGCGCGGCCAGCCGGCCACGAAGCTTTGGATATAGCGGAAGAGGTCTCCTTGCGCGGCTGCTACCTTCGATCGTGATGGAGGCTGCGGGGGCGGCATCTCAAGCACGGCTCGTCCCCTTTTTGTGGATCTAGCTCTTATCTTGCTCAAATGTGACTGGGTTCTCTCTCACACGTGTGTAGAGCTTTGATGTGCTGTGATATTATGATATAGCATGAGCCAGTTCCTGTTTCTTCGAATGTAGCCATCTTGACAGGATCTGACTCAAAAGCATGTTGAAGGTAATACGGGTTAACCGTTTACCATCTGCGTTGATACCGGTTACGGGCAATCTACCCCAAATCTTATTTCCACTCCATAAATGCCGAAATGGGCATTCAACCATCAACCATCCTGATGACGGATGGAACAGCACAGAGTAATGGATGTGTGCGAAATAGTAAAACATCGGTTCAAGCCGAGGCGATGTTTTTATTTTGCTGATTGTGAGCAAACCTTAACAGCAACTTGAATATATTGATCAGAAAATCCTGGTAGGTGCTAGGTGCCGTGGGTGCACAGCACAAAAAACTAGTTATTACGAAGCTGATGAGAGTGTCAGACTTTTTGCACTTTGTGGTCGATTGCGACCATTTTCAGACCAACCAACACAAACCATGCAGGTATACTTCCAAAAGTGCGCCTTAACCCTTATGACCGTTGCTGTTGTCCCGTGTGAGCGCGAGTGAATGGTGCTACGCACTATGTGACTCGACCGTGAGTTGCTAGATCGTATATTTTTGAAGTTCTTCAAGCACCCCCGCTGAAGGCTTACACGTGACACAAGAGAACTCAATCCTGGATTTCGCCTGTTGACGCTGACTACGTGAACGTGAAGTGGAGCACCACGATGATGCACCAACTATCTTTCATATGGATATGCGAAGAATCGTTCGAGAAAGTCGAACCCACACCGGTCACCAGGGCATTATTGAAGGCTTGCGTCTTCAGCTTCAGCATAAGTAACAAGCTCAATCTGCTTGAAAACACATTCAACAGCATATCCCGATTGTTCATGATAATGAGCGTAAATGCATAAAGGCAAGACTGACCGACAACGATGCAAGACGAGCGTGGAACCTTCAATTTCGAACAACAGTCCACGAAACCCAACCTCTCATCACTGTTGAACTTGGTAAACATGGATTCCCACGATTGCGATTGCGACCACTAGCATCGTCAAGCGAGAGACTGACATCGACAGTCCGCAGGTTTCATCCACGGCTTGATAGCAACACTCTACCAGCAGCCCCACAACCAAGTTGAGGAAATCGCTTGACAGGAAACCAATAGTTGGTCAAAGTTTCTCCAAGTCATTTCAAGAAGTTAACTTGCTCCATGCGTATATCACACGGTTGACCAGGAAAATACCAGTCAATTGCGCAAGTGCCAACCTACCTTCACAGCAACATGCCAAGCCCCAATACAGAAGATACAGAGGTTCACTTGAGCTTCCTTGCCTTGAGATGACTCCACCTTCGCCCTCGACGATTTTCTGCACAACGCGACCAATTCGCCGGAGCGACGTTAACAATCAGCGGACCTTTCACAGAGGAGGTGAGTCCAGCCTGGTACGTCATCGTCCACGGGTTGTCCACGGTCGTGAGGTCGAACCTGCTCAGCGCCACCGCGAGCAGCATCTTGAGCTCGATCTTGGCGAGTTTCTTCCCAAGACACGCTCCGGACCGGCCATGAACGCTGGGAACTTGAACGGCGACACGGTTATCAGCGACCCCGTGGCAGGATTGATCCAGCGCTCCGGTTTGAATTCGAGCGCGTCCTCGCCCCACACAGTCTTGCTCCTCATCACCGCGTAGAATGACAGGACGATCCGGGTTCCCTTTGGAATGAAGGTGCCATCACTTAGTGCCGTGTCGGCGCTGGACACCTGGGCGGTGATCGGTGATCGGTACTGCCGGGTTCAGGGGCAGGTTCTCCCAGATCACAGCCTCAAGGTAGATCAAACAGGACAAGGCCTACATGGACGGCAGCTCGGTGCCGTCGTGCCCCAGCGCCGGCAGCTTGAGTTTCAGCTCGTCGCGGGTCTTCTTGAGCACGCGCGGATACCGGTTCATCATCGCGATGAACGTCAGGATGCTTTGGCAGGTCATGTCGGTGCCTGTGGTGGTGAAGCTCACGACCGTGTCGCGGATGACCTTGGCGTCCACCTCTTCTTCCTCCGAGTTCCTCAGCGAGTTGCTCTCCATAAACACCGAGATGAGGTCCTTGCCTACTAGTACAGGTACTCGGTCGAGTTCGTGGAGCGACACTGCTCGCTTCAGCCGGTGCTTCTGCAGAATGGACTTGTTGGTGATCGTGTACGCGAGCGAGTCGAAGAACTGGATGCTCCTCTTGAGCCACTTCTCGTCCAAGATGTTGAAAAACCGCTTGAGTTTCCAAATCCACTTGGGTACCAAGAAGCGCGTGAACGTGAGGTGTGAGGCCGTGGCGCACACCTCGACAAAGTCGTCAATCGGTTTACCTTTCAAGTCGCCCTCTAACGATCTCCGCTCGACGCTAAAGCCGATTTTGGCAAATATGTCGCACGCGAAGTAATTCAGCACAGTCTTCAGACTCACTTGCTTGTCTCTCGACTCGCACTCGGTAAGCACGGCTCTCAGCACCTGCACTTTGTCCTTCACGACCTCGAGCATCACGTGCTTGAGTATCTGGAACGAGAGCAGGTTGCTGGTCGTGTGGCCGTAGCTGCGCCACTCGTCTCCGTTCACCGCAAAGATGCCGTGGCCAAACAAATCGCGGAAGTTCGTGCACATGCTCTCGTCTTTCGGGAAGTGGTCGAAGTGGGTCTTGAGCACGTCTTCGAAGAGCTCTGGAGTCGCCAGCACGACCGATTTGCCTCGACCCATGATGTGCATCACCCACGGCCGCTGGTAAATCTCGCACTGCCCCGCGATTCAGTCGTACTGGCGGTGGCGCTGCTTGGCCAGGATCGGCAGCGTGGGCGCGGGACGCGGTAGGACGGAGAGCAGGTCATTGCGCAAGGCTCCCGTCTCCACGAGGAAGAGTGCACCCAAGAAAATAGCACGAATGGTCGCGATGGTGGTGAAACTCACACTGAACGGCGGCGCGCACAGGAGTTCAGCGGTGTTCCGGAGGATGGTTGGGATTCTCTCGGGGTGACAACCCGAGTGAGAGCCTTGGTGATAGTTGACGAGGTAGATCACGAAATGAAGGCAAATAGAGTGTGGGCTAGCTGGGCTCGTTATTATTCGAGGCTTGTCACTTCGGGTACCCATCTCCAGCCTCTCGAAAATGGAAGGTGCACGTGGGAACCTTTTTTATCGGTGGAGGACGCACACATCTTGATTTCATTATGTGGTGGTCTTGCGTCGATTGACTTCTAACCGTTTGATTTTCTAGAAGTGACCTCCTTTTAGCCGATTAAACGAATACTAAATTTAGTATAGTATTTGCTATTTGCATTGGTTGCAACCAATTGAACCGGGTTATTGTTCGGTTGTGATTCACAAGTGAACAGTCATACTTATGTAGGAGTTGGTAACAAAATCGACTGGCTGAGTTGGATCAACAACTTGAGATGGAGCTCCTTGGAGTCAGGCGAAACAGCAAGCTCGAGCACGCTATTGGTGCTGTTTGTTAGCTATAAGATTGCTATCTCTTCTTTGTTGTCGTAGTGGGGTGAACTCGGTCTCTCAAGTTCACCTCGTCACTCTGAGTGAATGTCGAAACCGAGTGAAACCCATACACTATACATATGTATATGCACTATACCGACCGATCGCCTTCTCTCGTTCAGCTGAAAAATTTCAGACGAGAGGAGCTCGATTTGTTGATAATGAACAATATTAAACTCTATGTCAATTATTAAGTCGCACAGTTTTCTGCGCTTTATTTTTGAGTGAGTAATCGGATTGAGCTGCGATCTTCAGAGGGCACGGGCTGGACACTTCCTGATACACTGCAAGAAACCGCAATTCAAATGCCACATAACTGAAAGTGATACGACGCTGAAACCAAATGCACCATTTCTAACCTATCCAACTGGCACTAAATCTGCCGCAGAAAAGTACTCGTCTTCCACTTGGATGCAATGGCGAACGTACTTCTTCCACTGCTGCTTGTTGAACGTGTCTAGGCATCGGTGAGCAAGCTTTTCAACTCTTGCAGAGTGAAGGAACTGTTGTTTCTTGCGACGAAGCCTTTCAAATGCGCCCACACCATCACGATTGGATTGAGCTCTGGGTGAGTGACAGGGAGGAAGAGGACATCGCAGCCGAACCTCGCAGCCAAGACGCTGACCTCGTGGATTGGCGCGGGTTTGTTTTCCTTGTAGATGGCGGTGAGCTCGGCACGCGTCAGCTTCGTGCAGTCCTCCGCTGTCACAGAGCCTTCGTACTCGATTCCCTTCTCCATGAGCCACTCAGCAAGCTCACTTTTGCGGAGGTTGGGCGGCGCTGGCCTGGACTTTGCTGTGAGAGTTGTGTGGTAGCTCGCACGATCCAAGACAAGCACAGAGGCTCAAGGAACATTGGGTAGCACCTTCTTCTCCATCCAATCGAGGAAAACGGAGACATTCACCCCCGTGTGGTAGTCAGAGTCTTTGAGCGACTTACTGCCACGGAAAATCAGCTTTGCGGACAGCACGAACCCGTCCGCTCCCCC
>JAASGK010000212.1:0-34034 GCA_023334195.1 Globisporangium emineosum
AGCGCACCAGGCTTGTACTTGTTCGCTGTTCGCTTCGGATTCTTGTTGGTACGAATGATTGCCTCACCGCGCTGCCCACGCTTCCTGCTCGCTTTTCTTACTGGGGTGACACCATCATGGCCGCATCTGCATCTGCTGCACTCAAGACATGTCGCGCACCGAGCCACTTTGCGTGAACATGTGATCTGCGGTGGGGACTGCATATGATCTCAGCTCCTGCTTCTGCGTTGCGACGCCTTATCGTTCTTTGTTCTTTGAATTGTGAAACTCTGAGGGAATTCATGGGATCGGGCTAGCAGGTTGTAGTAAACGAAACTACTGCGATCAGTAAAGGGCGATTTTCCTGGCGATTGCAGCACTAACATACAATAGATTGTGCCTATGGTCAAGTTGGCACGCAAGTAATGCCGTGGAGCATGGTGTCGCTGGCACGTGCGGAGTGGGAAACGCGGAGGCGAGCCCATATACACTGTGAGCGGTCTCAGGAAGGACAGCGAGCCCGCGCGAGAGACGGCGAGAGGCTCGGTACGCAGCGGGTGTGTGTTATTTCTAATGAGGCTGGTGGCTGTCGATCACACGAAACTGGATCGAAGCCCAGCATACACTCGATTACATGCGGATGTAAAGAGATGCGTTCCGCTGTTTGCAAGAAAAGGACAGTATCATGTTGGTGAGAAAATCTTGTGACGCAAAGGTATGACCATGATCTCAAAATGCGCCCTGAATGTCATGTTTGTGCGCGTGTATCTCAGCGAATACTGCTTGTATGAATGCAATCAACATGTGCATGTGTGTGTCTTGCCTATATGTGTGCGATGGAGGTGCCGTTGTACTCATACAGACAAGTCCGGATTTTTTAGGACCCCATGAAATGGCTGTTTTTGGTCTGGTTGACTCGGGGACTGCTTGTTAATATAATCAAAATTTGCAAAATCCACTGATCATCACTCTTGCATTTGTATTGTTTAGCCTAATTTGAGTGCGCTCAAATTAGGATGAGCTCATCTATGCTCCCAGGCACAAGTCAACTCCAATCCTCATGGAAGCCATATTGGCTCTTGCTTTGAAAATATGTCAACCCCACTTTGGTTACACCCAGTTCGAGTCCGGGTGTCGATCCCCATAGCCGAGTCCACTTTACAGCCAGTCAGCACCGGAAACCGGATAGACTGGACCTGGGTAATCAAAAGTTTCTAAATCCATTGATTGTCCTAAATCGTCAAACACCGTTTTTAGGTGGTTCATGACATCCTATTTTCTTTGAAATTCAAGATTACCTGAGCTTTTTTTGGGACACTCGCACATCGAGAGCCTCAACACAAGCAAACAAACAAGCGAGCCGAGAAGGCCGATGCATGGCTCGCTGCTCCTCTCTGACAGCACGACCACCGCAGGCGCTAGCAGCATGACGACGTCCTCCCCGGCCAGCTACGCAAGTCCCCTGGCGGTCCCCATCTCCGCGCCCCTTGCGGCGGCGTCGACGCTCCCCCCGCCCGCGACTGTGAACGGCAAAGAGGCCACAGCCTCACGAGCAATCTCCGCAGTCGAGTCCCGTGTGAGCGTCCCGAGCGCGCATGCGCCGTCGTCGGACCGCATCCCACACGACGTGCGCCTCAAGTTCCACTGGGAGGGCTACTTGCAGAAGCGCTCGGACTGGCTCAAGCACTGGGAGACGTACTACTTTGTGCTCAAGGGCCGCGCGCTCTACTGCTACCTGTCGGAGGAGGACGCGCGCCAACAGCCAGAGAAGTCCAAGATCAAGAAGGGCAAGTTCGGCTTCGCAGACCGCGTGACACTCATCAAGGTGTGGGATGTTGAAGAGACTGCGCCACAGCAGCAGCAGCAGCAAATCAACTCGCAGTCGCTGCCGTCGACGCCGAAAGAACACACGCAAAGTAATTCCGAGAGCTCGACCGTCTCGCCTTTTCGATTCACACTCGAGACCGAGAAAGGCCACCAGCTGCACTTTCGCACCAACTCGGAGGCAGCCAAGCACGTGTGGCTCCAGTACGCAGCGAACGCCGTGGCCGACTACGACGCCGGTGGCACGCTCCGTCCGCAGACTAAGCGGCTGCGAACGAATGTGCCCGACTTTTACAACGCGTATGAGTACCTGTACGCCGCGCTTTGTGACCGTGTCGACGCGGATCTGTACGACACGCCTGCCTCGTCGCAGGGGTTCACTCCGCAATCCACAGACAGACTGAGCATGTCGGGCAACGGCAGCAGCAGCAGCAGCAGCAGCAAGAAAATCCAGTCGTTTTTCGCCCCCGTGGCGCCGAACCAGCCGATCAACAAGTGCAACATCGCGCCGGCGCTCGACCACACGGTCATGCGCTTCTTCTCGCTGCTGAGCCCCGACATCATCCTGCGCTCGAATTACCTGCCGATGGTGCATTTTGCAGGCAAATACCGCGGCTATGGCGGCGTGCTCGAGTACTTCACGCGGCTTTCGCAGTCGGTGCGCTTTGAGCAGTTCATCGTCGAGAAAATCGACCTCGAAGAGGACGAAAGCAGCTCGGCGAAGCACAGTCGCATCCTCGTGGTCTCGGGACGAGAGACCATGCAGGTGCGCTACAACCAGACGACGTTCATGCAGCAGTGGACGCACAAACTGCACTTCAAGCCGAACGCGGGTGGTCTCGTGAGCCGCTGGGAGATCTTTGGCGACGTCGTGGCGTCCAGTGTGGTGTTCAAGACGCCCGGGTTCACGACGAACCTCACGCTGCCGTCGCTGTCGGAGCGCATCCGCGAATCCTTTGTCGGCGGTTACGTTGTCACGATCAACCTCCAGCAGATCGCCGGTGTCCGGTCGAGAGAGCTGCAGAAAGATGTAAGTTGCCTGTGCGCTGAACTTGAAATTCGTACACATGGGATGGTGACTGATGACGAATGTTGTTCCTTTGTATTAGAAATTCTTTGTGCGGTGCTCACTGGACACGAATGAGTTCGAGGGAGTTTGGCACACGGAGGCGCAGTCCAGATCAGTCGCTCCAGTTGAGAACAGAGCGGACAATGCGCAGCTAGCCACTCAAGCGTCGCAACAGAGCGCCGGTGACGACACGCTTACGTCGCTCGTGTACGTTTACAACCAGGAATTATATCTACAGTTTGACCGGCTATCGAGAGACGACAACACGATCCTGCTGGTCGAGTTCTGTCGTGAATCAAATCGCGAGGTCGTCTCTCGCACTCATGTGAATATGGCGAGTTTCCTCAACCACCAGATCGAGAGCAACATGAGCAACAGTCGTCGACGCTCGCAGCAGCGCACCAAGGAAGAGGAAGACGCTCTGAAGGGGCTGCAGAGCTACGTCCTTTCGAACGACTATCAGAGTTTCTTTGGGAAGCTCACGATTGGACTCAAGATCTCGTCGTTGTCTGCAGCGAGACGTTCAGGGAACTCGCGTCGCCAGTCTTCGCAGCGTACATCTGGCAATCGTGACAGCAGCATATATAGCAACCGCGATAGCAGCATCTCGGAAGACATGGGCGAGCTGAGTGTGCGCGACTCAAGAGAAAGCCGAAGCTCAGGCTTCCGTGCGTATGCTGCAGCCAAGCTCGCCGCCGCAGCATCACCCGGTCCTCCGCAGGAAGATGTCATGCATCAGTTTATCATTAACGGCGTTCGGTATCAGCTGGCGGAGAAGTACCGCATGGTTAAAATTGTCGGCAAAGGCACCTACGGCGAAGTCATCGCTGCGAGCGATTTCGTGAACGGCGGCACGTACGCGATCAAGAAGCTGGGCCAGTTCCTCCGCCACCCGAAAGTCGCGATGCTGGCGTTGCGTGAGATCAAGTTGATGAACGAGATTGGCGCGCATCCGTGCCTGATGGAGATCCACGAGCTGCAGCGACCTCTGGACTACGACCACTTTGAGGATCTGTACATCATCCAGCCGCTGATGGAGATGGATCTGTGCCGCATCATCCACTCGAAAGAGCATTTGAGTGATGATCAAATCCAGTACTTCATCTATCAACTGCTCTGCGGGATCAACTATCTGCACTCGGCGAACGTGCTGCATCGCGACCTGAAGCCCAGTAACATTCTCGTGAACTCGGATTGCCGTCTCAAGATCTGCGATTTCGGGCTCGCACGCCATGCGAACGATCGTGACTTGGAGGAAGGACTCTCGGAGTACGTGGTCACGCGCTGGTATCGCGCACCGGAGTTGCTGCTCGCAAATGCGTACACGAAAGCCATCGACATGTGGTCGATCGGGTGCATTTTCGCGGAGCTTCTCGGTCGACGGATCATGTTTCCAGGGAAATCATACGTGGACCAACTAAAGGTGATCATTGAAGTAGTCGGCACGCCGACGACGTTCAACTTTTGCGATAACCCAGTCGCGCGTCGCTTTGCCGGACGCCAATTCCTGATTCAGAGCGAGAAAGTGGAGAAGGTCGACTGGCAGAAGATCTTTCCCGAGGCGAACCCAGAAGGACTCGACTTGCTCGACAAGCTGCTCCAGTTTGACCCAACGAACCGCATCACGGCCCAGGAGGCGCTGGACCACCCGTATGTGAGCCAGTGGCGAGATGCGCAGATGGAGAAGCCGTGCAACGCTGATGTCGCGAGCAAGCTCACGCAGTTCGACTACTCGCAGATCCCATGGGACGCGCAGACGCTCAAGGACTATCTGTACGAGGAAGTGATGAAAGCGCAGCGGCTCCCGGGCTCGACCAACGACCAGTTCTATCGGACATTTTGAGAAAGGAACACACAAAGAGAGAAGAGGAACGAACCAAACCAAAGAAAAATGAAATGCGCAGGATAGTGTACAATGGAAAGAAAAGTGAAGATTCAAGTGGGCTAAGACAAGATGAAAAAAGAAGAAATGCAAGGAGTGTGAAGCGAAATGGGGATTACGAGCGAAATGCATCCTCTCCTAAAGTCCAAACTCCTTGTCCATGAATGTGAGAGGGTACAGGCCTTCGTCGTCATTGAGCGGGTCGGCGGCCTCGCCAGAGAGACAGGTAACGTCTGTATCACCACTGACCCCTTGCGATGCTTGCTGTGAACAGAATGGCGTGTCGTGAACGTTGATCCGCGTGATGTCCCCGTTTGCCAGCTTGTCGTAGACCCAGGTCGGAAGTGTCGACAGGTTTGTTCGATGCGTGTGCAAATACTGGATATACGACTGATCGTCTGCAACTGATAGCACGGAGACCAGCGGATTGTTCGAGAGCACCAGGATGAAGTAGCTCTGTGTGAAAAAGATCTTCTGGGACTTTTGTGATGTGATTCCCTTCGAGTGACAGCTTCTTGACTGGCAGGTGGCTTAGCGTGCTGGGAAAATTCATCAGACCCGAGTTCTCAACGTACAATCTGATCATCCTCGACCATTTCTCGTGGAGGTCTGAGGGTAGATCGACCAGATTTGTGGTGAAGATCTCAACGTCGAGGAGTCCTCTCGGGAAATCGTCGCTGATCACACCGTCGGGAAGAGCTCCGCTGCTGAAGTTGACTCGGACAAGCGAGATCGAGACCATGAACGAGTTCGTGCTGTGCGTGATCACGGCTTCTTGCGACCAGCTGACAAGCGTCGAGTTGTAGATATCGATGGAGAGTAGGTGGCGGTACTTTCGCACAATCGGCGGGATCTCTAATGCTGAGCAGTGCGTGAGCAGCAGTGCCGCGACGCTTTCCTCCTGCGGTTTCCCGAGCGCCTGCTGGATATCACTCACGTTCCTCTGGATGCCGCCGTTCCGGCGACTGGAGTCGACCTGGTAGACCGAACACGCGAGCTTGGACGCGAACCAGGGCCGCATGATCTCCCAGCAGCCGCTCTTGTCACCGTAATACGACGTGCGGAATGCGAGACCGTGGGAGAGGATCACCGAGCAGTCGATGCCGACAAACAGCAAGCGGATCACTTTGCCAGCGTACTTGTGGATCAGTCGAGAGATGAGACGACAACTTTGCGCGAATATCCGCACCACTAGAGCAGCACCATCAGCGCTCGGTCCCTAAGCTTGAGCTGCCTCCTAAGCTTTCGCCTGCCGCTGGCGTCCGCGGAACTGGTCGGTTTTCGCCATGAAGCGCTGAGATCTCTCGCCTGTAGACATACCAGTGACCACCTTGGTAAGCCGCTCCCCATTCTGATCCTTTGGCGCCACCACGGACGTGTCTTTGCGGACCAGCGCCCTCACTTTCATCAGACAGCCTCGAATACTCAAGTGCGGGATGATCTTAAAGATGAGGTCTAGTGTGGAGATGACAAAGACTTCCTGGTTCTCCAGCACTGCGTTGACGAACCACTGGTGATCGTAGAGCTTCTCGCTCGGGAACGTCCGGGTTTCCAGGTCGAACGCCGTCGCGCACGGCACAAACATGCTCAGCGGCACGATGATCGCGACACAGAAGTCCAGCAGTGCGTCGATCGCGAGCAGGTAGATGCGGCGCATCTCCGATCGTCACTTGTAGTAGTACTGGACAATCGGCGTGGAGAAGCAGTTGATGACAATGACCGGGATCGAGAGGTTGTTGAGCCATGGCCGCGCCACGGACATGCTCGCGCAGTACGCCTGGTAGATCTGCGACGTCAGCTCGACGCACCCGCGAAGGTAGAAGTACAGATAGAAGAACGGCGACTCGATGCCCAGGATACCTCTCCGACTGAAGCACGCGACGTGGCACGAGTGCAGGCGGTGTATGAAGCGCGTCCACGCTCTACTTGCTCTCGATCTCTTGCCGATGTCCTCGTCTCCTGTATAAGCATTTGACTACTGCCGTGGATCGTAGTGGTTGGCTGGGAAGAACGCGAACTTGCGCTGTGTGATTGAATAGTAGCAGAGCCTGAGTACAACGGTCCAGTGGACGGAGCTGAGAGCCCCAAAGACGTCAGTGACGACTCGGTACTTGCGCACAACGTTGGGCTTGATCAGGTGCACGTAGTAGGGCAAGTACGGGTTCGTCATGTAGACATACAGCTGCGCTTGTAGTGCTAGCACCACACCGTAGAAGACGTGGATGCCCACCATACCGAACCAGATGAGCGCGAAGACTGGCGGCCGCACCTCGAGGAAGAGCAGCTCCTCGGTCGACTCCATGATGTCGCGCTCGCTCTGATTGTTAATGGTCTGTGAGGCGTCATCCGTGGCGTCTACTGTGCCCTGGACGTCCATACTGAGCTGATCTGGTGAACCTCAGAGCATTCTTCAATGCCAATTCCTCAGATGGATCGGCGTCGTTTCGAGTCCCATCAGCCCCCTCTCTATACCGATACCTTTTTGAAGGTGTAAAACAATATTCTTTTACACCAATCATAAAGGCTAAAATCTCCAATGGACACATTTCACACCAATAATATCCTTCAATTTTCCCATTAAGCAACCTGATTCGTGGGAAAGTCTCGCGCGCTGCTTTGTGCGCTATACACTAATGGGTATACTCTACTTTGGCTTGTTTATATATTTAGCTTAAGTATTGTATGTGACTGTCAATCCAATCGGTTTGGGATCATTATCCAGAATTCTGAAGCATTTATCCGTCCGCATAACGTATACTAGCCACACAGCCCCTCGCTTTGTGGGCCACCGACGCCGCCGCCAGAGAGCAACGAAAGCCAATTCGGATCATCGCCATGAAGCTGCTCGTCCAGCGGCTTGCGAGAGCGAGCGTGCGCTCCGCCGCCGCCGCCTCCTCCACCTCGGTGCTCGCGGTCGGTGCCGCCGTGTCCTTCGCCCAGAGCAGTGGCGCCGCCTCGGCACTCGTCGCCGCGCGCAACCAGTACGCGTCCCCATCCCCGCTGCTCGCCATCCGCGCGTTCAGCACCACCATCAAGAAGAGCAAGACCGCCAAGCCTTCAGCCGGCGACGACAGCGACTCGGACTCGGACTCGGACAACGAAGACGAGGAGGATATCCGCAAGAAGAAGGTTGCTGAGCAGCGCCGCGCCAAGGCCGCCGCGCAGGCAAGCCTCAAGAAGGACGCCACCGACCTCGACGAGGACTGGGATGAGGAGCGATGGGGAGCGCTCGACTCGGAGGACTGGCAGGGATTCGAGGGTGACCTTGACGCCGTGACCGAGGAAGGTGTGCCTACGTGGCTGCACTCTGTGCGCGAGCTCAGCGCGATCAACGACGAGAAGCGCATGCGCGCCAAGCTCGCGCGTCGCGCCATGGAGGAAGCCAAGAAGAACGTTGTGCGCCACCGCAAGGTGGACGAGCAGGGCCGCGCGTACGGCACGGGCCGTCGTAAGACCAGTACGGCGCGTGTTTGGGTGAAGAAGAGCGACAAGCCGTTCGAGGGCCGCATCTCGATCAACAAGAAGGACCTCGTGGACTACTTGGTGCGCGACACCCATCGCGAGGACGTGCTCAAGCCGTTCTCGGTCATCGGCCAGACCGGCCAGTTCGACGTGTACTGCACAGTGAAGGGCGGCGGCTTGACCGGCCAGGCCGGTGCGATCCGCCACGGCATCAGTCGCGCGCTGCAGAACTTCGACCCGGAGTACCGCGCGCCGCTCAAGAAGGAAGGACTGATCACGCGAGACCCGAGAATGGTCGAGCGAAAGAAGCCAGGTCAGCCAAAGGCGCGAAAGAAATTCCAGTGGGTCAAGAGATAGAGTGGGGGAGATGCAGAGAGCGGCGCTGTCACCCTTTGGGTGCCTTTCCCTTCTTCTTTCTTCTTCAAACTGCTTGCTGGCAGGAATGGGCTCTTCTTGGCTTTGCTGCGAGGCTTCGAGTGTCTGTGTGGCAGGCGAGCTCTAGCTTTGGAATGAGATTGATTCGAGTAGCGCCGCTGGGCGACTGACTTCTTCCAGTTTGCGTTCTCCCCGTTTGGGTGAGCGACACAAGAATGTAATGAGAAAATACACAACAAACAAATCACACACACGCAACGAACTGCGCTGCTGCTGCTGGAGGATTGCCATTTGACTGGGTGTATCGAGAACAAATCCTGCTTTTCTTCTTGACCTTGCTTTGGAAATGCGAGCATCCCGTACACTAGCTAGCCACATCTTCTCGCGCTGATACCATGTCAAGTTAGATGAACTCGCGTCAAAATACATGCAAACCCAGCAAGCATCACACGCCCCTCACCTCTTCTTAAAGAGCCATCGACGCCTCGAGTTTGCGCAGCGCCTCTAATTCGTCTTCATCGGCTGGCCCAACGACATTAATATTCGACTCCACTCGGTGCGTTGGTACCTCCGGCAGGTTGTATTGTGGCGCAGCGGCAGCTGGAACGGGAACGGGAACTCTTGCTGCTGCGACTGGGGCTGGCGGCTGCGCGGCTGCCACGGCGGCAGGCGTTGGTTGGGCAGCGGCCGCTGCAGGTAGCTCCGTAAGCGCCGCTTCCTCGAGGTCGAGCTCCTCCATCATGCGCAGCTCCTCTTCCAATTCGTCGTCGTCGTACAATGTCGAGCCGAGCGGTTGCGAGATCGCGCGTCCGATTTCGTCGGCGGTCGCCATCTCCTCCTGGATGTCGTCCATGATGTTGTCGACCGTATCGACGTTCATCTGGCCGTGGATAGCCTTCATTTGGTTTGCGCCGGAGCGCAGCGCCGTGAACGTCTCCATGTTCACGTGCGCGGACTCAAGGGTCATCACCTGAGTCTCGAGCGTCATGCGCGCACCCTGGAGCTTCTCGATCTCCGCCTCGTACATCTTCTTGCGCTTGAGCGCGAAGATCGCGCCGCGCTTGTCCTTGCCCGCCGACTTCTTCTTCGCCTCCTCGAGCTGCATGCCGATCTTCTTCTCGATGTGCAGTTCGCGCTTCTCGAGCGTGTCCAGCTGCTCGCGGATCTTGCGGATCGTGTCGGCGGTCGCTTGCGGCGTCGCCTTCACGGGCGGCGCGGATTTGCGGCCAAAGAGGTTCATGCTGCCTGGTAGGTATAGAGACACAGAGAGAGCGGCCGTGTGCTTATGTGTGGGTGGGTGGGTGTATGGGGTGGCGCTTGATCTTCTGTGCTTGCTCTTCTTCTTGTCTGCGCGGCGGAAACTTGGGAGCTGGCGACTTTGCGGTGCTTCCTTCCGCCCGTGCTCGTGCTTTAGAAGAAGAATTTCTTTGTGAGTGACCCATGTGGGGTGTATTGAAACCCCTTTATTGGGTATAATTAGGCTCTACCTGGCTAAAATCAAGTGATCTGTCGACCCTCTCTATAATAATTGGATAATAAGGAGTTACTAGGCACCAATATACTGAAATCAAGTCGAGTGTCTGGTCGTACTTAATCGTCAACAAGAGTGATGGTAATTTGCAGAACGATTGTAGCGATCAGTTACTTCATGGGATTGGACGACTTCATAGCGTTACTTTCGAATGGATTTTGCAATGTTACTTACCTATCTTTACGCTTATATAAAATTTGCGAGATGGTGATGCATTAATTTAGCACAGGCTAAATTAATGCCACTTACTGTGGTGGGCACCCACTCACATTGCACATCCAGAAGAGAAAGGAACAAGCAAGGGCAGAGCGGCTGTCCCCAGCAGCTCACTGCAGCTACCTCTCTGTCATGCGACGCGTCCTCCACCAGGTGCGCGTGTACCTGCAGCAGCCGCTGCTGCCGAGCCACATCGTGCGCGAGAAGTATCCGTGGACGCAGCGCATCACGACCTTACGCGCGCTGCTCCTGGCGCTGCTGCTGGTGCTCTCGTGGGTCTACCTGCAGCTCCTCGTGCGCTACGGCAGCATCTCGCCCATCGCGACGGCGCTCTACACGCGTCCATACCACGGACGAAGCGCCACCGACTTCCCACCAATGCAGACCCCTCCATGGCGCCCAGAGTTCCGCGTCGTCGTGTCTATGACCACGACGCCAAACCGCCTCGACAAAGTCATGGACAGCGTGCGCTCGCTCACAGTGCAGAGCCTCGTGCCGGACCAAATCTACGTCAACATCCCCCGAGGAGCGATGAAGCGCCACCCGGAGCGATCCTACGACGAAGTGGACATGCCGCTCGAGCTCGAGAAACTCACGCCGCTCGTGAAGATCAACCGTTGCGTGGACGATGGTCCCGCGACGAAGCTCCTCGGGGCATTGCGACTGGAGAACGACCCGTCGACGTTGATTATCACGCTGGACGACGACTTTGAGTACCCGAAGCAGCTGGTCGAGGCGCTGACGTGGGAAGCCGTGAAGAAGAAAGACGACGTGCTCGGCGTGTGCGGATGGGGGATGCTGCCGGTGTGGCACCAGGTGGGCGTCGTGCCCGCGTACGTGCCGTACATGATGCGTCCAAACGGCCGCTTCGTCGATATCCTGCAGGCGTGTTGCGGCAATGCGTACCGACGAGGATTCTTCCACGACGTGGAGGCATTCGCCGACATCCCGCAAGTGTGTGTGACCGTGGACGACGTCTGGATCGCGGGCTACTTGCGCACAGTGGAGAATCGCCACAGCGCGATCATCAGCAAACGTTTGGACCCGGACGACCCGCCATGGAAGAAGTTGGAGTCATCTTCTCCTGCGAAGAAGATGACGCTCTCGAACTACAACCACGAACACCAGATCCACTACAAGTGCGTCGAGGCGATCGAGAGCAAGTTCCAGAAGCGTTGGACGCGCAACTTTGAAGAACCGGAAGAGGATGACGACGCGTGAGTGTATGCAGGTATGCGAAATGAACACCTTGAGGGAAAAAATTGGTTGATAACAGAAAACAAACAAGTCCCACAGGTGGTGTTCATTTCTCTTTTTGTTTTGCTTGGCTTCGTCTTCTTACTCTCTCGTTCATAGCGGATTTGGTGGTGGCTTTCTCTCACCACTTTGCTGGAGTCAGAGAGCTCTTGAGAGACACAAATGGATTACAGACACATGGATGACGAGGCATTAACATCGTCTCGATGGCAACACGTGCACGTAGTCTGCTTATTCCTTTCCGTCGTGGAGGGTTCCCGCCTCGTCAACCGACGAAATTTGTCTGCAACAAACAACACCACAATGTCAGCACCACGTACACCATCTCGTTGCCATACACATAACACACAACGTACATCCACTTCTTGTCGAGGGTCTCCTTCCACAGAGTCACCTTGTGGTCGCCCGAGGACACCGCGAGCACGTTGCCGGTCACGGACCAGCTCACGCGCCACACGGGCGCTTCGAACGTGTGCAGCAGCTCGCGCTTCCACACGCCGTTCTCCTCGCTCTGCGACCAGATGTATACGTGCTTGTCCTCCGAGCAACTGGCGACCAGGTTCACAGGCATGCCCGTGGACGGCGCCCACGCCACGTCGCGCACCCAGTCGCTGTGCGCCGGCGCCGAGCTGATGTCCTCCTTCGTCCACTCGGTGTGGCCCTCAGGCAGGCTCCAGATCTTGATCGTTTTATCGCACGAGGCGGTCACGATGCGGCGCACGACGCCAGTCTCGTTCTTGGATCCGAGTGAGTTGAACGGCGCCCAGCTCACAGCATTGCAGCCCAGCGAACTGTCCTTGAAGTGGCTCACGCTCCAGCCCTCAGCTGTTAAGGATCATGCATACAACAAAGCGATAGGTTAGTTACACATGTTTCCCCTCATACATACAGTGGACGCATTTAGTTACGTACTGGTGTAGCTGATGATGGAGACACTGCCGTCCGCGGACGCGCAGGCAAGCGAGAGTCCGTACTCGTGCGGAGCCCAGGCGATCGAGTTCACCGACGCCTCGTGGAACGCGTGCACGTACGCCTGCGTCCACTGGTTCAAGCTCTGCTCTCTGTAGATGATCACCTTGCCGTCGTACGAGCACGACGCGAGCAGCGCGCCGAACTTTGGGTGAGCCCACGCCACCTGCCACACTGGGCCTTCGTGTCTGTTCACGCCAATACAAATTGATAGATTCACAGTACACCGTTAGCACTTCCAAGCCACCCGGATTTATACGCTGCTAATCACAGATGCGATTCCATACCCAGCGAGCAGCTGCTCGTTGTTCTGCACTTCGCCCGTGACGTCGTAGACCTTGATTGTGCGGTCGGACGAGCAGGTCGCGAGGCGCTTGCCGTAGTAGTCCAGCTGCGCGTCGTGCTGTTTTACATTTGATACATACCCAGAGAGAGGAAGAGGAAAAGGCGGATGTAAGCACACACAATACACAGGCACGCACGCATGTATACGACCCATACACACATGCTGCGCACGTACGATCATGTCCTCATGCTGCGTGTCGATGGAGAGGATCGGGGCGGTCATGGTGCTTGAGCTGCTCAAATCAAATGCGCTTGTTGCTTTGCTGGCAAACAGGCAAGGGGGAGATTTCATTTGGCCTAGCTGTCCTAATTTTAGTCTAAAACTAGGGTAGCCACACTAAAGTAGTGTGTTTGGACCCAGTCGTTCAAGTTATAGTATAAATGACATTTGACGAGTCGGTTTGGGTTTTGTCCAATCAGAACGCGCCAATTCAAGCTGGATCACAATGGCATCCACAATGTTCAGTCAGACAGGTTCAGATCGGTCTGCAATGAGCATGTGAGGGGAGTCTTTCACATTCTTCATGGCGATGAACAAAAGAAATAAAATAAACATACATTACGTTCTTCTGTGTGAACAACGGTGCAAGAAGGAACCTCCAGCAAGCCCGCCACTTCACGCTCTTTCTCAGCTGAACAAGCACGGGCCTCACCAAGCTCTCTACGAGCCAGCCCTGCAGCACGTATTGGTTGATTACTTGGATGCTCAACTTGAGAATAATGATCTTGGGTCCAGGAGCGCAGGCGATCCGAAGTGGAGACACAGTGCACACCTGGGCAGTAGACCCGCTCCTCCTCCTCTCTCTCTCTCTCTCTCTCTCTCTCTCTCTCTCTCTCCTTTATCTCTTGGGGCTTCTTCTGGATGGATGGGATTCCGACGATCTACCAGCCGGCGTTGAGGTTCTTGTCGGGGAGCACCATCACGAGCTTTCCCCAGCCGAAATCTTCCCACTTGAGCTGGAACAGGATCACCCACGAGATGAAGAGAATCGTCACGAACACAAAGCTCATGGACGACCGACGCACCCCTGAACATAATAACAGCCAGACACACAACGAACGCAGGTTAATCGCCGCACAGCACTACACCTCCGCAAACACACACACACACACACACACACACACACACGAAAGACACCACTACGTACAGAGCGTGACTGTCGGGTTGATCGACGGGTCGATGAGCTGCTTGCGGTAGTGGATCACGTTCACGGCGTGCAGCCACGGCAGCAGCAGCAGGCCGCCGAAGAACATCTTCCTGGCGATCGCCTCGTCCGGCTCAGTGTTGAGGTTGCGCGTGAAGTTGCCGCGGTTGTTGCTGTCCGCCGGCGCCTCGCCCGACGTGCGCGCGGGCTCGCCCAGCACAGGAGTGTCGTCCGCCATGTCCGCTTCTTCGCTTGCTTTCTTGCTTCCTTTCTTGACTGACTGAGTCGCCGTTTTCCGAGCCTGGGATCAAAAAGAAATAGCCAGAAAAGGTCAATTGTAAAATTGAAATTACCAGAATAGGACAAAATACTCTCTACAATGATACATTTGCTGTATAAATTGATAACGAAAACTGGCGTTTTCTGAAATACGGCAGGATATTTATTACTTAAATGAAATTGTACAGTGCTGTCTATAGAAGCGACGTTTTAGAGTTTTGACGTTTCTAAACCTATCGAGAGCGTTTCTAAATCTAAATACCGTCGACGAACCGCGTTTCTTGTTGCAACAAACAGAGAGAAAGCAGCCAAGTGGAGAGAAGAGGTCAACGCGTTCGCTCGGGTTCGTGGTTGATTGGCTCGCGCGCGCGTATTACGAGAGAGAGATCGACAGTATGTACGGCAACAACCAGTACCCGCCTGGGTACCCATCGGCGCCAGGGCAGCCGCCGCAGTACCCCCCGCAGCCGCAAGGATACCCGCCGCAACCTCAAGCCCCAGGATATCCAGTGCAATACCCACCGCAACAAGGATACCCGCCGGCCGCTGCAGGATACGCCCCGCAGCCAGGTTACCCTCCACAACAGCAGCCATACGTATACCCGCCTCCTCTGCAACAGCAACAGCAGTACTACGCAGCGCAGGGGCGACAGCTTTTCGCGCAGGCGACGAATGCGACGTATCCGTACCCAGCACAGCCCCCAGTAGGGTACGTGGTGCAGCAACCGCCCGTGTACGTGCAGCAGCCTGGGTACGTGGCGTACCCCGGCGTGATCTACGGCGGGAAGATGAAGCACAAGCACAAAGGATACAAGTACAAGGGCTACAAGCGCAAGGGATTCAAGTTTTTCAAGTGAGAGAGCGCGTGCTTGTATTATGAGAGTAAGGGCAGATACTCCCACTAACATCTAGCAGGCGAGTGTGTGCGGTAGTTGGCTATTGTCGCGTGAAGAACCAGTGTGTGAGCGGCGCGTAATAAATGGCTGTGGTGTGAGCGTGTTTCGCGTTGAATTTCGCAGCTTGGCACTGAGATGCTGCACGCTTGTTGGTGTGATCAGGCTCAGGATTGACTGATGGACCCATTTAGGTACGAGAATAGTAGCTCTCACTCCGTTAAAGTACGAAGTTACACTATGGGTTGCGATGTACTCGATAAAGTACGAATTTACAGTCAGTTACGTCACTTGCCTGCACAACAACAACAGCGAAGATCAGAAGCACAGACAATATGGCAGGCACGCGGCTGCACGTGGTCGTGAGCTTCGTGCTCTTCGCGCTGGCGGCGGCGCCCTTCGCCTGGCGCTTCACGCAGATTGAGCGCGTGGAGCTGCCGGTGGAGCGCATCCAGCGTCTGAGCTGGCAGCAGTCGCGGTTCGCGCAACCAGACACGTTCTCCGTCGCGATCTTCACACTTGCAGACGACGAGAAGAGCTCCGGACAGCTCCAGAAAGCCCCGCTCACATCCTCTGCAGCAGGACGCATCGAATACTCTGCCGAAGGAAGCGTTCGCATCACTGCAGCGCAACGTGCGGAGCTACGCAATACCAAGAGTCTGCAGCAGGTGGACGACCTCCTGGCTCGAATCGTGAACGCCAAGGCGCCATCTGCTTCTCCCCAGTTCAGTGTACTGCTGCTGTGCGATGACGCAGCAGCAACAGCGTCTCTTGTTGCGAAAGACGCGCTGGTCGTGGGCAAGTACCGCCACGCGTGGTCGTCGCAGTGCGCGCTCTCGCAGAACACGAAGCTCTTCCACGCGGTCGAGAAGCTCGTGCAGCAACACGCTTTCCCCGTCGAGAGCGTCGAGGCGACGACGACCAAGCGCGCGCGCACGGCGCTCAAGTACCGTCTCCAGTTTGCGCTTCTGAAGGAGGACCCGCAGCTTCCGTGGCAATGGGACTTTTCCGCCACGTTGTTCCCAAAGTTCCTGCAAAAGTTTGTCGAGAAAGTGAGCGTGTTGGCGAACTTTAGCGTCGAGAGCAAGGTTTTCCACTACGCACGACTCGCAAAGGAGATCCACACGAGCGACGATGGCCAATCATTTTACGTGAAGGCAGACGACCTCAAGCAGGTACTTGCGTATGTTTGCTCAGCTTATGCCATGACTCCTCCAGTTTCTAACAATGTGGTGTTGCTATGTCTCTGTGACTGTGTGAACCCCTAGTTCAAGAGCGCCAACGACTTTCTGACCTCGTCGGTGCTGGGCGACAGAGAGCAAGTCCTCCACTTCATGGCGGCGCTGCCAGAGCTCGAGCACTCGCCGCTCGGCATCCAGTCAAACGGGGATCAAGCATCAACAACGAACCGCTTGGCGTCGTCGTTTGAGATCCCCGGGTGGGGTGGCGTCGTGATTCTAAACACCACGCGTCTGCTTCTTGGTAATGCTGAGGACGCCATGCTCGAGAAGAAGCAGATGATGGGCGTCTTCCTCACGCAGTTCCGCACGCTCATCGGTGCGCCGCCCTTCCACGAACGGCAGCGAGTGGAAGCCAGCGCGTCGTATGGGAAGCTCACGTTCCTCGCGTCGCCTCGCGACGGCATCGCGAACTGGGAGCTCGACGTCATCGTGCGCTCGCTCTTCAAAGTGTACGTGAGACTTGGCTGGTTATTTGATGTATGTATGGAACTTGTTGTGGACTGTTTGATTAATGACCTGTGACTCTGGTTGAATAGCCACCTGAAAGCGGCGATCTCGACACTCCAGTCGATCGTGCAACTGGTCGACGAGATGACGCAGATGAGCGTCTTGGAGCGCGTGCAGCAGCGCATCGTGGCGGCGCTGACGCTCATCGAAGACATTCTTTGCACTGGTGAGAACCAAGAGCAACAGCAATGCGCAGCTGCGGCAACAGCAGATCTAAGTGAGTTGCTCGTAAAGGTGCGCGAGGCGGCAGACCACACGGACGCTGCGTACTACGACCACACAATGATCCGGCAGCTCTACTTCCCGCAGGAGCAGATGTTCGGCGTCTACGCGCCGCTACTCGCACCGCTCATCCTGCCGTTCTTCGTCGGCCTCATCCGCGAGTTCAAGCGCTGGAAGACCAAAAAAGCCGAGAAGCTCAAGAAGCTCAAGAAACTCGCAGAGTAAGTAGATCAGAGAAGACGCCACGCAGTAACCAAGTACGCGCCATGTATCACGGATGCATTCTGAAAAGGTGGTAGTGTTAGGTGATTTGCGAACAGCAAATGCATGTTTATTATACTGGACCCACTGACTGACAATTGGTGACGCACTCGTGAGGAAGTATTTTCTGCCCGTGTGGATGAGCGAGCGTTTGATGTGGCGTCTCCAGGTGCAGGAACACGACGCACTGGATGCTGCTCCGGGCCGAGACTCTAGGCGCATGCGTTCACGGCGTTCTTTGTCGGCAAGTGAACCCGCAAAATCGTCGTGCTCTTTTCAGTTGGCTGCATGGCCGCCGGTGTTGTCGCGGGGCTCTTTGGCGTCGGCGGCGCGATCGCTGCAGTGCCGCTCATGCTCGAGCTGGACTTGGTACCGAAAGTGGCGTCCGCCACGAGCGCACTCCTGGTGCTCTTCTCGTCCGCGGCTGCGAGCGCCAAGCTCACGCCCTTCAGCCAAATCGCGTGGGACTGGAGCGTCGTGCTGTGTATCTTTGCGTTCTTCGTGATGGGCGTGGCGTAGGTGTCCATTCTCGACCATCGTGTTCTGCATCGCCACGACAGTCGGGATCGGCGCCTGCCTTATGGCGTACTCCGCCAGCAAGACCACGATCAGCGACGCTGGGGAGCCATTCGAGGTGAGTTTTTGCGATTCTGACGACAACGATGATGATGGGCGGTAGCGCACAATGACACAAGCTACAAACAGGAGGTTGTCTCTGCGTGTTCAAGCTCAAGAGGTATTGAGAGACGTAATCGAGCGGTCCTTGAACTAACCCCTGGACCAAATTCTACCCCCCAATTGGCAACATGCCGGGTTGATCCTAGGTCTCTTTTGTGCGCTACCTCTGCCGTCCGCGCTCTTCAAGGCTGCAGTTGGGCGTGCACTTCTTCGTACGGGTAGCGTCCTATCATCCGCGGGTTTGTGTTCATGCACGTGAGTACGGCGTTGGCGTTGTACTTGGCCCCAATCTCCGCCGCCGACTTGGAGTTGCAGAACGGCGTGCCGTACATGAAGACGTTGTGTCCTTGCTGCTGCACGCGGTCGACCCAACGCGGGAGTTCGTCGAGCTGCGTGTTCTCAAGCGACAGGAAGAACAGGCCGCTCAGGTCGCCCGTGTACTCGGGCAGCGTCGTGAGCGGGTTGTTGCTCAGTGAGAGCGTGTAGTACCCTTCGTTTGAGCCGTTCACACCGGCTGTGAGCGCCGGGAGCTCCTTGATCTCGTTGCCAATGAGCGAGAAGTCGGCGATGCTCATGCGAGAGAGCACTTGGGGACACTCGCGCAGCTGCGCGTACTCGATGTAGAGCGTGTTGACATTCGACCACCGGACGTCCAGGTCTTCCGGAAGAGAGCTCAGGTTGGTGCGCGTGATCTCGATGTCCTGGAGCTCGCGTGGGAGGTCGTTCAAGAGTCCCTCAGGGATCCCAGCCATCTGAACGTTCACGAGACAGATGTACGTCATGGCCGGGTGGCTCTGTGATGTGATGCCCGCTTCCTGGCCCCATGAGATGATGGTTGAGTTCCAGATCTCGAGGCCCGCGAGTTTGTTGAAGCGCTTGACGTGCTTGGGCACGACCAGCTCGGGGCAATGCGAAAAGATCAGCACCGCGAGGCTCTTCTCGTCCAGAGGCGCCAGCGAATCCTCACTGGGACTCGTAGTTCCCTGACGGTAGCAGTTGTACTCGAAGACTGAGCACGCGCACTTCTTGGTGAACCACGGATGCAGCTGGAGGTGGCAGCCGCAGAGCTCAATGGAGTAGGACGAGAAGACCGCTACGAGGTGAAACGCGGCGATTGTACAGCCCCAGAGGATGAAACCCAGGTGGATGACCGTGGACTTGCGGCCCTGGAGCTTGTGGCGCTGCATGTGGCGGATGCGGGTCGAGAGGCGGCGCATGCGCATCTCCGTGGGCGAGGTGGGCTTGGTGGAGACCACTTCGGAGGGTGTTGGGCCTCTGGAGTCGCTGCCAGAAGATGAAGAAATCGGATGGTGGTCTCGTCCAGGGACGATCTGGCGGTGCGTGGCTCGCTGCACGTGCGGTTCTCCCCTCGAGCTTGGCGTCTTCAGCCGCACGAGCGACTGGATGCTGCCCAGACAACCAAAGATGCTCAGGTGCGGCGCTACTTTGAGCGCCAGGTCGAACGCGTTGTGCACAAAGATCTGGCGGTTCTCCATGACCAAGTTGATGAACCACGACGGGTTGTACAGGTTCACGACGTCGAACATGTAAAGCTCGGTGTTGAACGCGTTCTTGTAGGGCACGGCAATGACGAGTGGCACGGCGACCGAGGAGACGAGGTCCAGGAAGAGGTCCGCGGTGAGGCACAGCAGTCGCTCCAAAGCCGGCGAGTGGTACGTGAAGTACTTGACGAGCGGCGTGGAGAACGAGTTCACGAACACGATGCTCACGTACAGGTGGTTGATCCACTGCTTAGTGATCAGCCGGCTCGCCGAGTACACCTGCACGCTCTGCGAGACCATCTCGACGAGCTCGCGTGCGAGGAAGCGCAGCTCAAAGTAGCCGCTCTCGACGCCGAAGAAGCCCTGTCGTCCGAAGAACTCGAAGCGCAGGTGGCGCAGCACCGCGCTGACCGTGGCCCCGCACAATGGGAAGCGAGACAGCAGGAGGAGCCACTGGTCGCTATTGCTTCGTGGGCTGTCAGCGCTGGCTGGCGAGCGCTTGGCGATCTCGAAACACGGACGCTTGGCTCGGATGGAGCAGTACCATATCTTGCAGATCTGGTACATGTGCGCCGCCCCACCGCACGCTGTGAGCCACGCGATGGACGGGTACAGACAGCGCGCGTACGGAGAGAGCAGCCGCGCGTAGTACTCGAGCTCTGGCGTGCCTAGCACCGCGTAGAGCAGGCTTAGCGTGAGTAGGAACGACGCGCAGAGGGCTCGCGTTAAGAGCACGAGCGCCCAGACGCAGAGGAACGGGAGCGTTGGCAGCGCGACGCTCACGACGTGGTGGTCTCGAGTGACCGTGGCGCGACGAAGCTCATGGCGATTGCGATTACGGTGGTGGCCTGGAGCGACAGACTTCTTGGGTCGACTTGACGTGGGCGGCGGCGTGGCTGGTGGGGACAATGGCTCAATAGGAGTCACCGAGTTCATGTCCGTCTGGGCGGCTTGGATGCTCCTAACGCAGTGCGGACAGACGCAGCATAACGATGAGCGCGTGCGTGGGGGACCTGACACACTGGGCGACGACGGAGAGCGAGCGCGAGAGAAACATGTGGGTTGCTTCTCGACCACCACCAAAATAGGCCACCAACCGCCTGGCAGCAAGCATTAAAGCAGTTTCTGTGAAGACGTGTGGCTCCAGGTCGCGTGAAGGTTGCCTGTAGGTTGGAGGAGTGCAGGTGCAGGTATATGGAAGTTTGTATGTAACTGTAGGATCAGTTGTGCACGGACGCGCTGCAGCACCTGGTTAGGTTTTATGCCGATGTCCTCTCTGCTCAGTGAAGATTGACGAAGTCCAAGCGAAATAAAGCTAAGTGTCCTCGTGTTCTCGCAACCAAGGTTCTCTGTGTGTAGTTGTTCCTGAGCCTCTACGTGTTGACCTGCCACCCAATTCGTGCTGGTTTCAAGATAACCGCTGGCCGCCAGCCAAAGGCGCTGCAGGCCTTTCACCAAAACCAAACCGGCTGGCTGTCCGAGGTTGGCTCGTTATCTCGACCCGACACGGGCATCTTCGCCCGTGAGAGACGAGCTTGGCCTCGACCAGCTGATCCATTAATCAACGAGGCTGGTGCTGGGGATTCTGTTGACAAGTGCTTCAACTTGAAGCTCACCGGAGTGGGACAGAGGTGACAAGCCAGTCGGGCAGAGTCTCACCAGATGGCACCACGGGATCCCCCACTGGGATTTGCCAAGTTTCGTGCTGCATGGACGCGCCTCCGACCGTAATCCTCGCCCCTCAGTCCGTTGTTGTTCCAGCAGACCAGTTGGCGCGTGGGAAGGACAGGAACTCGCAGTCCGATGGGGCGGGAGGGAGTGGCGGGGTGTCACTAGCCTTAGCATGAACGGCATTTCCCAGAGGCGACAGACAGCAAGAGAGGGCAACGCGACCAGCAATGAGGCGCTCTTGCTACCCGCCTAGCAGTCGCTGGCGCTATGCGCTGCTTATGTGGCTTTGCGCACTTTGCGTCGCTCAAGCCCAAATTCAGTCGATCTCCTTCGACACGCTGCTGCCGCTTCGAGCTGCAGACTCGTCGGGCTCTGCGTCAACAGGCAGCGACGCTCTCAATGACGCGGTGAGCGCACCGGACGACACGGCGCTCTACGAGAGCCTCGTGGCCGCGACGCTGAGCGGGAAGCCCTGGACGGGCGTGAACATGCAAAAGTTCTCATCCGACGCGCTCTCGCAAGCGCTCGCGGACGTCGTGACCCACTTGACGACCACAGACACGAAGGTGGCACTGCTCAAGAAATACGCGAGCCTCGGCCGCCAGCTCCCTGGGAAACTCGACCTCACGGGGCTGCGCGCAGCCAACGCGGCAATCCCAGTGAGCGAGTGGACCCAGGCGCTCAACGCCACGCAATCCCTTCTGGCGGAAGCTGCCAGCAGTAACACGGACGCGCCGCTACTCTGGACGTGCGTGGCCTCGCTCTACGAGATCCAGATGCTCGAAAAGAACGCGACCACGCTCGCGGATCTCGATTCTACAAAGTACTTTGACAGCGTGCGGGCGTACTTCCAGGCGTCCACGTGGCTCGCGTGGAGCGTCGAGGCGCTCTCGCTCGTGCAGAAGATCGACGCGACCGAGGTTGTGGGCAAGTTTGCTCTAAACACCACTGATCAAAGGTGGTTCACTAGCTTCATCTCGACAGAGGAAGGAGACAAAACCCCAAACTTTCGAGAAGACGCGTCGGTGCTAACGGAGCTCGCGCTGCTCAAGCACGTCCCCGCGGCTTTGGCCACCGACGCCCCAGGAGCTGAGCTCTTGGGGGCGATCGCCAGCAAATACCTGGAAAGCGCAGGCGACGCCGTCCAGAATGGTGACTTGAAAGCGCTGCAAACGGTTTTCCAAGGTGAGGAGGGCAGCGACCTGGAAGACTACGCCGGAGCGGCGCAGAAGTTCTGTACGGCAGCGCACAGTTCAGTTCGCTTTTGCTTGCTAAGCCAGCTCGCCAACCAGGGCCACCAGTTCGCGACCACGCAGCGCAATCTGCTGGGTGGTGGGGGCGGTAACAGCAGTCCGGTCACGAAGCTTCCGCTCGAGGCGGCGAACCTGAACCGCCAGCAGTACCTGGAAACAGTGCAGAACCGCGTGACGGCGCAGACGCTCTCGCTGGCGATCGTCAAGGCGTTCAACGCGCTCTCGGCCGCGGTCTACGAGGCGTCCACAAACGCCGTCGGCCGCGCGCAGAGCTCGTCCCTCGTGCGCGTCGAGGAGCAGCAGCGCGCGATTGAGCTCCAGCTCGACCAGCAGGCAGCGTCCATGCTGAGCGCCGCGAGCAGCGACAAAGCCACCAATGAACAGCAACTGAGTGCGCTGTTGCAAACGATCTCCACAAGCACCGCCGAGGTCGACAAGCTCTTCGACCCGTACACCGAGCGCCTGCGGGTGATCGCGAACGCCGCGCATGGTGCCGCGGCCGCGAAGTCGGTCAAGGGATTCTTCGGCCTCTTCAAGAAGATCCTGCGCGCACTCAACCCCGTGACGTGGATCACCAACCCCGGCGCGCTCGTGGACGTGTTCTCCGCGGCTAACGACTTCCGCAAGGACGTGTCGGGGCTTAAGGGCGTCAAGAAGCTCATCCGGCTCTTGCAGGATGGGCTCATCCCGCAGATGAACCAGCTGACCGACCAGCTGATCGCCTTGTATCCAAAGTTGCTGCTGATTCGAGACGCGTTGAACCTCATTGTCCCCCCTGAAGACCAAGTGGCCGGGACGATAGGCAACCTGACGATCTCCAAGAGCAACCTGAACGCGCACAGCTCGAACTTCCTCAAAGTCTACGGCGAGTACAACAACCCGGTGCTCGTGACCGACGTCGACGTGCTCGAGACGCTGTTCGTGAACCTCCAGTCGTCGTTTTGCCAGGTCGGTGGCAAAAAGGCGCCGCAAGAGTGCGCGCAGGTGAAGACGGACGTGCAGTTGTTCGACAAACTCCGTGAGGGCGTCGCTGCGAGTCTAGGCGCGATGGACTCCCTGGTCGCGGCTGCGCGCGCCGCTGTGGCCGAGCAGAGCGCCAAGGTCCTATCGGCCACACTCGCTCAAGTGTCGAACGAGACGTCCGCATCGCTCTCGGCGCTCAAAGCCAAGTGGGCCAGCGAGAGCGCGCAGAATGCCCGGGAATTTGAGCTGTACCAGCGCCAACTGCGGTACGGCGAAGCGGTGACGTCGCTCACTCTGATGAAAGCCTCGATCCAGAGCGCCGATGCCGCTGTGACGGCGTGCAACTTCTTTACGTACCTGAACGGCGGCGTTCCCGTCAAGCCCTGCGATGCGGTGTACGCATCTCCGGCTTCGGGTTCTGCTGCTCTGGATGTGAAGCAGCTGATCGCGTTCAAGCTCAACAACAAGCCCGACGTGATCCAGCGGATCGCGTACATCCCGACGTCACCGTCGTCTGCAGGCGATCTCCACTACATCAGCCTCGAACGCATGATGGCGAAGAGCGCGTCGTCATCGTCCTCGTCCTCGTCCTCAGCGAATGTGACGTTCCGCTTGCCGAAAGACGAGAAATGGCTGCGTAAGTACAATTGGGTGCCGCCAGATTTCGATCTGAACTCGACCGTGGCGTTCGTGACCAAGTTCCAGATCCTCTTCCCTTCGAAGCAGCTCTCGTCATCGACTTTGTCTGGAAGTGGCAGCAACAAGCGCACGGTGAGCGTCGTGACCCAGGCGAGCGCGACCTCGGACCTCGGCCCTGCAGTCAACAACAAAGTGTACGAGATCCCGAGACGGTCGTTCGCGTTCCGATACCAGGAGATGAACAGCGCAGCGATCAACTCCTGCGAGCTGAAGCTCGCGAATCCGTACCAAAGTTGCGATTCGCGACTGAGCAACTACTGCGCGCTTAGTACTGGGGAAGTTGATACGGATGGTGAGACGCCGCTGCCGTCGCTGTTCTCGACGTTCAGCATCCAAGCGAGTTTCTCACTGGCAGCTGTGTCCTCGGCGATCAAGACGCTATCGTTCACGGGGGCAGAGGTCTCGACGCCACTGGTTGTCGCTTTAGAACTGCAGCTCTATTCAGTGGACAGCGATAATCAAGAGGCAATTGTAGAGGATACTGCCTCGGAAGCGGGGTCTGATGCGTCTGCAGTTGGTGCTGACTCTAGCAGCAGCGGATCCTCGTCTCGACGATTGAGGCGGCAAGCGAGCGGTTCGTCTTCGAGTGCGACTGATGAAAGCACTGTGAAGCAGCGCTGCTGCGCGGTGGGTAGCTATTTAACCGACTGGAAGAGCAAATCGTGCGCGGAATGCCCCGAAGGACACACCTCGCAGCTCGGCGGGCTCTACTGCGTCCCAGCACCTTCCTCCGCGTAGATGACGCTGCGGTAATCTCGTAGAGCGTACTAAGTATGCAAGTCGATCTCCCAGTCCTTCAGTACAGAGCCACAAAGGCTGGAGTCGATGGGATTGTTGCATTCAAGTAATACGTCCGTTCATTTGGAAAATCGAACGAAAGATAGTAGCTGCTCGTCTCCAATTGCACCAACCCTTGTCATACTTGCCAAGTGAACAGACATGGGTACAAAAAAGCGATTACCCACAAAACCAACACCCAATTGCACACGACCCAACATGCCAAACACAAGGTGCCAATTTTTACCGGTAAAATAACCGGTAAAACACTTAAATAAAGGACCGCTCTCTATTTGAAACGATAACGGTACGCTATTTCTCTGGTGCTCCCCCTTTTTCCCCTTCAAGTGCGGAAAGTGAGTGAATAAAAGCAGCAAGACAGGTGCGACCGACGAAGGCTCTCTCTCTATCTATCTCTCTGTGCATGCGTCTATCTGTAGGTGTGGATATGGGCGTCTCTCTATTTGTGTGTGCGCGTCTGCATGTGCGCGCGCTTGACCACCCCTCCCTCCTGTGTGCATATGCGCATACTAATCATGTCTGTCGCCTACTTTCGTGCCATCAGGTTCATTCTCCACACGACAACAACAAAGCAAACAGCAGCAAGACCAGACAACCAAGGCGGTTGGTTCTTTTTCTGAGTGATGGCGAGCGACGACGCGTTTGGCGACTTCTCGTTTGGCGCGTCGACGGGGTTGTCGTCTCTCGACGGCTTGCCGGCGTTCTTCACGAGCGGCAGCGTCGACGACAAGAAGTACGAATCGCTGCTCGCGGATCTGCGCGCGCACGATCTGCTCGGACCGCTGGATAGTGATGCGGGTGACGCTTTCGGTAGCAGCAGCAGCGGCGCTGCTGGAGGAGTAACCGGTGGTGCGGGAGCCGGAGGCTCGTCGCTGTTCTTCAACGACGCGTTCTCCGCCGTGTTCATGGGCACGTTCAGCGAGTCCAAGAGCCTGTTTCCAGAGACTACTGCACCATCTAGCAGTGCTGGTGGCGCATCCAAGCCGCCCCCGGGTTTTGCACGCGCTCCTCCGGGGCTTGCGCCTTCGGAGACCGACATGAAGTGGGCGAGAGGCCAGCAGGAGTTTTCCCGCCTCGCTAGTGGTGCTGGCGCATCTACCAGTTCGCGCGGCTTTCTCATGGCGTCTCCTGAGAAAGGACGTAGAGGTGACGACGCGGAGCTCACGTTTGACGAGAGTCAGTTTTTGAACCTGCGCTCGCTCGGCCTCGACGATGACGACGCGTCGGCTCCAGCGCCAGGAAGCCCAGTGAAGAAAGCAACGCAGCCCTTGCCGCCAGGTTTGTCTCCAAAGAAGCAGCCTGCGCCGCCACTGCCGTCATCTCTTCCTGCGCCTCCACTAGCCCCACCTGCCGGCTTCCAGCATCATCCTGGTCCATCCGGAGCGATGCCACCTCCACCACCTCCAGGTCCGTGGAACAACAATGGAGTTCAGCACCAGATGCACCACCACCACCCACCACCTCCGATGGGGATGCCGCCGCACATGCACCCGCCGCCACTTCCGCATGGGTTCATGCACGGACCACCGCCTCCGCGTGGCATGCCGTACCCACCGCCGCCTCCGTTCGTGGGTGGACCGCAGTTCCCTCGCGGCGCCCCCATGCCGCCGCCTCGTCCGAACTTTAAGATGATGACGCCGCGCGACATCAACTTTGTTGTGCAGCAGCAGATGAAGCAGATCCGAAGCAGCGACCCGTTCAGCGACGACTACTACTTCCACAACTACGTGCAGAAGCGCACGCGAGCGGTCGCGAATGGACTCGGTCCTCGTCCACCAGCATTGCCGTTGCCGTCGTGGAAGCTGCAGCACGTCAAGTCTGTCGACCCTCGCGATGCGCAGCGTGAAGCGGGCTCTAGAAACTGGGAGACGTCGTACCAGGTGCTCGGTCGCAATAGCAAAGGCAGTCTGTATCGTCCAAAGCAGATGCTCGCACTTGGATCGGCAAACTCGGATGTCTCGACTAGTGCCCAGGAGAAGAGCTCGGATGCTGCTGCAGATGGAAACAGTCCAGAAGAGGAAGGCAACGGAACAACTGCGTCGACGGAAAGCAGTGGTGTCGCGCCAAAGGTTCTGAAGATGGACTCACAGGAAGCCGTGCAGAACTCGGTGTTTTCGAACGAGACGTGGCAGAAGCGTCTGGAGATTGATCGCGGCATGCAATGCTTGCTGTCTCTGCAGGATGCGCGCCACATTCTCGACGCACGCGGCATCAACGTGCAGCAGTTCCACTCGATGGACGAGAAGGATATTGATCCTTCGCTCGCTGAACTGCGCAAGCGCACGACGTCGCTGTTGCTTGAGCTCGCGGCGTTGCTGGGCGTGTCGGTCGCAGAGGAGAACCACGTCATGCAGTGCAACCTGGAGCAGCTCTACAAGATGCTCTACTCGGTCAAGGGCAAGAAGCTCGTGAGCCGCGCGCTCCCGTTGCTGCACCCGTCGGCGCGCTTCGTGTTGCTCCCGCACCTGGTCGAGTACCTGCTCTCGGCACGCAACGTGAGCCGATTCGCCGGCAACGACGCCCAGGACGAAGGCGACGAGCGCCTTTGCCAGACGCTTGTGCTGATCCTAATGTACCACCCACTGGCGCCGCCAGCTGAGCTCTTTGCGGAGTCGCTTCAGCGCGCCATGGACGGCCACGACATCCAGTCGCTCGCGCTTTTGCTGCACAATCGCGCGCGTGCGGAGGCGCTGCAGGCGCTTTTGCAGCGCGGCGGCACAGCCGTGCAGCAGGTCGAGAACGAGCAGATCAAGCACCAATGGGACCACTACCAGGCGCAGTTTGTGTCGCTGGCCACCGCCATCAAGCAGACCGCATGAGTCTTAAGCCCTTAGTGATACAGTAGTCCCACTGCTTCCATTCCCAACCACCTTTGCATTTCCAACCCGCGCTCTTTCTGCATGTGACAGGTTAGAAGACGATTCCAATAAACTCAAGAAACACCAATTTGACAAACGGAATGAAGTGGTTGGTGTTACAACTTTTGTGTATTGTTCATAGGTTAAATAGGATCCCTTCTCTGCAGCGGAAGGCGCGGATGTGGGGCTTGCAAGAGCGTACGATGCATGCGTCGTTGGGTTGTGTCGAGGAGACTCGGAATGGACGAAGAGGAACATGCGCTTCAAGAGCTTCAGCCTCAGACGATGCGGGACTGGGACGCTTCGTCCTCGTACGCATACATGGCGTAGCTCACCTGCATGCCCATGACGTTGAAGTCCACGAGCGCGCTGAGCTCCTCGAGGTCTTCCTTGAACAGCGGCACGGGCGTCCGGAAGGGCTCCAAGTGCGCGAAGACCCCCAAATCCGCGTCCACATCTCTGGGTGAGCTGTAGTAGTACGGTGCACTCGAGGAACTAATCGTTGGCAGCATGACCATGGACGGGTGGTGGCGGTCGTCGTAGTGCACTGCTGACGTCGGCGTCGTCATCATCGCATTCAACATCGTCGTCGCGTGCGGGGACTGGGCGTTCTTGTACTGGTTGCGCAGCCGCGCCTCGTCCTTCTGGAACCGCTTGCGCTTCTCCAGGCGGCGCTGATTGCGGTTGGCCTTGGCCCGGTGGAAGGCGCACATGCTGTGCAACGCGCCCGTCTTCTTGGTCGTGCGCCGCCGCTCGCAGTGCTTGCTCGGGTACCTGCAGCGCAGCACCGGGTCGGCCGCCAGCTCGTGCGGCTGCGGCTCCTCGTCTAGGAAGGCGTCGTCGTCGTCGTCGTCCACGTCCACGTCCAAGGTCGTGCTCATGGTTGTGGTGGATGGGACGGGCTTGGGTGTTCGGGAAGAGGCTGTGGCTGTGGATGCGGCCACGCCAAGTGCGGATGCGGTCGGCGACATGCTTGTGAGGCGGCGCTAAAATTCTGGAATGGAGAGGTGAGGTGGGCCATGGCCGCAAACGCGCAGACCGTGTGTACCTACCTACCTACCTACCAATGGGGCTGGCGGACCAAACAAAGCCGAGTTTGTGTTTGCATGGGGATGGGGATTCTGGATGCGGGCCGCAAGCAACCAGGCGGGAGGGACTGCCTGGCGCTGTACAGTTTGCGCACGCAGCCAAATGAATTGACTGAATGTGAAGAGAAGCCGCTCGGTCTCTGCGCTTCAACTTGTCTGTTGCGGATGACGCGCCGACCAGTTCGGTTGGCTTTGCGCGTCAAAAAGTAAGGGTGGCAACAGCAAAAAAGAGAACTTGGTCACAAGTGCACGGAAGGGACGCGAGTCACACATCCCACGATTGCGCAGATGCGTCCCTCTCTTCTCTCGTTGGCGTTTGTGGCAAGCGGCTCGGCCGCTTGCATGTGTGGACGCACAGCAGCTGTGAGTTGCCAGACGAACAAGCTTGTCCTTCAACACTTGCTGCTTGCGTTGTCATTGATCGCTGATGCAACAATGCTGCTGTTGCACATTTGCAAATTAACATACAGACAAACAGACACACGAAGCCGACTGCTGCAAGCGCACTGAATTTGTTAACCCTACCTGAAACTGACTACAGTAAACAAGTGTGCACAACAAACACACTCGCAGGTGCAACGCAGGTCAAGAGCCATTCGGTTCGTCCAACGAAATACACGCCACCATTTCGTGCAGCGCCTGACCTTCCTTGTGTTTATGGCGACCCGTCCATATCACACTTCCCCACTTTGGTTTCGATTGCTGAGGTGCGGGATGGACAAACGAACGGCTTGCTGCGGCAAAACTTCGTGCGCGCAACAACGACACACAAGCGACAAGCGCGTTTGTGTTTGCGTTTGTTTGTTTGGGTGAGCAAGGTACTCACAAGTCTGCAATTGCAACCCAGCACTCCTCATCTTGCGGTTTCAATTCGCTTTGAACCCAGGGAGCACAGGCTTTTCGCGTCCCATATCGCCGAGGACACATCCCCCAGAGTTCAGCCGCTCTGGTCGATTGTTGTTTGTTGACGGAGTGGATGAAATCAATCGCTGCTCACAATCCACAGAAAAATGAACAAAACTCCACCACAGAGCATGAATCAAGAAGAGTCCTCGACTGTCCTTGCGAAGATCAGATGTGTGCATCGAGCCCCACACAATAATAATACTACTACTGATGGCTTGGGTTTTATTTGCAAACAAACACATTTGCAAGCCCAACCACTTCGTTTGCTTGTTTCCCGACACAAATCTTGCGCAACAACTGCACAACTTGTGAAGAAAGCAAATTTTGTGTGCGCTCTAACAAGTGCGTCGTGTCAACTGCTGAACCGACTCTCTCCATCCAATTGACTGTGAGCCAGTTTTCCTGACCAGCACAAAAAATCGCAAACACTGAAACACGTATCAAGTCATAGAGTCTTCACTGTATTTTGAACTTCAACTTCACACATTTCCTATTCATAGTCTTGCGATTGGCTCATTGCGGAAATAGCATCATGGTAGGGCCAGTCCGTCAACCGCATGAGCATGCATGGCCAGCCAGCTTCTATCGGACGAATGGGCAGCATGCAAGCTCCGCACGCGTCCACGCGCATGGGCATCTACGTGATCGCGTGCACCAGCAGCTTCCTGACGCATGCCGTTGGTGCAACGCCACCAGCACGCTCGAGTGGTGGCACGGCAGCATGTGCGGCTCTCGCTCGCGGGTATCTCTGGGTCTCATGCGCGCTCGTGCTGCTCGCTGGGGTCGGCGCTGCGCTCTGCTTCTGGAACACAAAGCAAAAGAACATAGTGATTGAGAAGCTGTGGCAGCAGCTGCAGCGAGTCCGACTGGTCAGCAACCCCAAGACGCTGCGCTGCTTGCTCTTGTGGATTGAGTGTGTCTTGATGGGCGGTTGGGGAGTTATGGGAGTGGCGCTGGCCTCCACCAGCAAAGATTGCGATTCCTCAGAGCAGGAGAATGCGCTTGTGGCGCTCTCAATTGTCGTCGCCAGCTCGTGCGTGCTCGGCTGTGGCGTGTTGCTAGTTAAGGCGGTCTTTGTGACGATCCAAACGATGGCTCCAGGTCAAGAGGTACGCTGTGTATACCCTAGCAGAACCACATTTCCTACGAGACTTACTGTTTGCCTGTGTGTTTATGCTGCATGCTTGATGCCATCCTTGATGCGTTTGTCTATGTGTTGACAGGCGTCACCTGCGATTGTTTGCTTGCGCTGTTCCTGCTGCTCGCAAGTGCTCAAGCGCGCGGTGCTGTTTGCTCCAGTGGCGTTGCTCGCTTCGGTTAACTTTGTGTCGTGGCACGACAGCCAGTCATTTGGGGTGGACGAATCGCAATGCCGGTCGTTCGTATCCACTTTCTTTGGTGGCACTGCAATTATCTTCCTCATTATGGCAGTTGCGCAGCTACTGAGCTTCTGTGTTAGCAGCTGTAGCAAAGCGCTCTGCCAAGGCAGACGCAGCACACCTTCGAGTCCACCAGGAGCACTCTCATCTGCTGCTCTTGGTATTGCACCCGCAACGCCAACTCCTCTTGTAACCAGACGGCGTCAGAGACTTGTCGTCCTCGTGGGTTTACTGGTGCTCAGTCTCGTGTGCATTGCATGGGCGTCGCTCGGATGGATCTGGATGTCTCGCTCCAACTCATCAACAGCAAAGTGTGCGCAACCACAGAGTGTCATGCGATCCATGAGTGTGTCCATTGCGCTGCTGTTTATCATCGGCTGGACGCTGCTCACACTCACGTTCTGCTGCCGCTTGGAAGATTTCGTCATCGTGTCCAGCAACGAGACTCTAATTGTCGACGCCTCAGTGCTGCCACCAAGGTTGGTCCACTCGCCAAGAGCTACGTGTTCAACACCAGCAAACGGACAACCACGCGGGGCTTCGCTTGCAACTGCTTCCGGTGCTATCGTCTGAAGATCATTTTCTCTTATTAGCATGCGACCGCACTTGTATATTCTATATGGATTTCAATGAAGATTGCCATGATCACTTGCGCTGGTCTACGCTAGAGCGCTGCCGCCACTGTGCTCACCAGAAGGATCATTGCAGAGATGGCGCATCTGGGACTAACCGAACTAATTCCTGCAGACGCTGACGACGCGCTGCCGCTCTTCTTATCCGCAGACTCAGAAGCACGATCGCCAACTGCCCCCGCGGATCCCGTCGTCGTGTTCACGTTCCAAGGGACTCGTGGCAGCACCACGCGCTGCACGCACTCAAAATTGTTGCCGCCGTTGGTTCTTCCAGGGAACGAACCTGGGATCTTGTCTCCGGCGTCGTCACATTCACCGGCGTCATGTCGCTCGCAGCGAAGCAGAACGTCGAGGCAGAGCCCACAACCGCTCCAAAGACTCCAAGACTCGCTTCCACGTACGACTCAGTCGTTTCCCCGAAGAAGCGGATCTCGCTGGAGTCCCCGGCCGAGAAAAGGATCAGCTCCGTTGCCGAGATCGAACCTGACAACTCGATCTGCAGACTTCCGTTCTGAATTGTGGCGAAGACTCCCTCTGTGAGGTACGTGGCCTCCGCCGCCGTGTCGACGACGAAGACGCTCGCATCGATGTCCAGCCGGTCGAGAATGTCGCATTCGAGGGTATCTTCGGTCTTCATTGAATCAGCACTGTTGACGGTCACTTTGACCGACGGGTAGATGTACACGTCCACTTCGTATTGCAGCGCTCTCTCGACCGCGGTCGCATTCGATAGGAGCCGGACTTCAAGACCCTCGGGTCCGCTCCCGGGGTTCGCGACCACCTCGACTGAAGAGGGTACCTCTGAGGCAGTCGCTTCGCGAGCCGTGACATACCCGATGCAGCCGCTACAGCGTCGCACCTCCGTTTGGTTCACCGTTGTCTTCCCAGGCACGAGCAGGCTGAGGTCGATGGTGATGGAGTCGTCGATTACGGCGTCTGGGGCTTTGATGTTCCATTCTCTGTCGTTCGCTACCTCAGGCTCGACCGATTCCACGACGAGGCCTCCAGTCGCCTGAACCTCAGCCGTCCTCCGTGCCTTGGAGCTCGCGACGTTGAAGGCTTCCTTGGACTGGGAGAACAGCACGTTGTCTCCCACCACCACCTCGCCCGTGCGAGAGAAGAGACCCTTCAACGCGCGCTTGTCCTTGAGACGGACATCCGTGAGCAGGAACGCGCCAGTCTCGATTTGCTGGTTGCTCTTGGGTTGGAGCTTCAGTCGATCGCTGATCCTTAGGATAGGGTCCGCGTTCGATTCATCGTTGAAAATGTCGATGGTCTCCACCGCAGCTTTCGAGCTCCCAGAGACCGTGATCTCAGCAACCAGCTCGTTCGACACCTTGTCGTCGTAGCTGACGAACGCACGACCCGGGATACTCGTCCGTAAGACATCGAGCTTGGAGTCCTCGATCTTAGGGTTGGCTTTGATCTGTCACTGCTTGGTGAAGAGCTGGTCTTTGGAGGCGACGCTTGTAGTCGGGGCGCTGGAGATAACGCAGCCGCCATGCACTTGTGTTGAGAGCTGAGCGGCGTAGAGCGCGAGCGCAGCAACAGTGGTGGCGGAGAGACGTAGGGTAACCATCTCGGAGGTTGATAAAGGAGTGGAAGAAACGCGAGAACGAATGGACCAAGCCACGTCGCCTGCTTGCTGTGGGGCTGGAGGTAGATAACGAAGGCCCACGTTTTGGGGGTCACTCGTTGTACAGTACCCACTCGGATAAGCTCCCATCCGACTTTTCTCTCGGAGCAATGCAAACACAACCCTGCGAAACACCACAACTTGGCCTCCATGCACACAAGTTTCGCGAATACAGGGGTCATAATAAAGGTATCTCACCGCAGATGGTGTCGCCATTCAAGTCCGAATCGGTGCTGTGCTGGCTTCGCTAGATAGCTCAATAGTTTGACGTTTGCTGCCACGATGAACTTCTGCTCGGATGACACCTGTCAGAGCACAGTTCGTAAGTGTCATTACCTCACTACTTGACCCCACGTACTGGGTGCTGACCAGCGTACTATGAATGATAATGAGGTGTATTGAGGAACGCTTAAACGACCAGCAATATCCATCCCAAGCACTACCCCCGGAGGCGGTGTCATGCTGGGTCGGGTCTATCTACGATGTCGTCACACGACACCCCGAGCGGCAGCCC